>VWZD01007540.1:24952-42717 GCA_013396695.1 Sakesphorus luctuosus | reverse complement strand
TTTATTATTTATATTTATATTGTTTATATTTATATCTAACTATATTTCGATTTATAGCTATACTTATATCCATATTTATATCTATATTCATTTCTACTTATATCTATTTATGTTTTTATTTATTTTATACACACACACATATAAGAACATGGTGCAATAACACCAAGGTCATGGGTTTGATCCCTGTATATGGGATTCTCTATCCTTGTGGGTCCCTTCCAACTCAGATTATTCTGTGATTTGGCTCAGGCAGTGCCCTTATCATAAAAGTATTTCTTTGCTCTTCACACTGTTTAAAAACATCCATATGCACAGACCTTACACAGACACACATAAATCACATGTATATATATAATTTTGATTTTTGTGTGTGTGTGTACCCCTTTTTCCCCCATAACTGTCTCCCTTTTGAGGGAATGAGGTCAGTCCTACCCAGTGCAGGTAACACATCACCCCTTTCTGGCTGTGAACTGCAGTTTATTGTGCTCATAAAAGGAGCAAACAGGGAAATGGAATCAGTAAGAACAGTAATTACAGTGCCAATGTCAACAAATTGATGCAGATATTTAAGATAAAGGCTTATTTTCGAAAAGCATCTACTTATCAGCACCTGGGACTGTATTTCCAAAGGTGACAAGGCTCACATGGCAGAATTAAGGATTTGCCTCTCATAGACCATGTGTTCCTGGTCAGGAGCCTTTGGAAACATTCCCCTAAAATTCACAGGAATAATCCTTTGAATTGTTCTTTGTCACAAATATTTTAATCACTGCAAAGGCAGCATCTTCCTGGACAGGAATTGTGCATCATCCCCAGCCTTGGCTCTAAAGGGATGGATCCAAAGTAGCGTGGCCAGCAGGCCCAGGGCAGTGAGCCTTCCCCTGGACTCTGCCTTGGGGAGGCCACACCTTGAGTCTTGTGTTGAGTTCTGGGCCCCTCAGTTGAGGAAAGATCTTGGGCTGGAGCGGGGCCAGAGAAGAGCAATGAGGCTGGAGAAGGNGAACTTCTTTGCAGAGAGAGTGCTGAGGCATTGGAATGGGCTGCCCAGAGAGGGGGTGGATTCCCCATCCCTGGAGGTTTTTAACCTGAGCTTGGCCGTGGCACTGAGTGCCATGATCTGGTGACGGGACTGGAGTTGGCCCAAGGGTTGGACTTGATGATCTGGGAGGTCTTTTCCAACCCAATCCATTCTATGATTCTATGATTTACATAAGGAGGAGTTTCTATATAAGAGGCCAAAACCCTTGCAAGGCATTCAAAATGTGTGTATTAAATGTGGGGGTGCCTTCAAAGCAGGCAGAAGGTTTTTGAGTTATTTACAGTTGGCATCTGAGTCTTGTGAAAAAGCAGTGGAGATTGGGGAGCCAAGGGAGGTGCAGAAGGGCAAGGGACACTCAACATGGTATTGTCTGTAGGGTCTTCATTCCAACACCCAAACAGAGCAGGTGAGAAGCAGGATGGAAAGGTGGCTTTGGTTGGGGAAGGTTAAAAGGATGGTGGCTCTCATTAGGGAAACACCACACCTACCAAGGTGTTGCAAAACAGGAGATTGAGATGGGCCATCCTGGTCTCACCCTACCAAAAACTTCACCATGAAAAAATGCCACACCACCACACAAGGTAAATTTGTCCCTTCAGACCCAAATCAGCCACATGGGGTGCTCTGCAACACCTGTGCTAATGGCACAACCTGTTCTTCTCCAGCTGTTCCCTGGTGGCACCACTTCCCTGGGCCACTCTGGGGCAGCATCTCTGCTCCCCTCACAGCTGGCAGCCCTTTGAAGGGGCTGAGCCTCCTCTTTATCTCGGGGATTTCTCTAATGAGCTCTTAAACCTTCTCTCAATGACACATTCCATCAGTGGATCAAGGCACCTAAATAAAATTGACATAAGGCAAGGCCTTTTAATTATCCAATTATTTTGTTTCAAGCAGCAGCTGGTAAAAAGTAAAAAGACTTAGTGTTCTTCTTTCGTCTCCGTTGACATAAAATCAAGGATCAAAGCGCCTTAATTTTTGGCCTCTGATTTTTCTTTCCTTGATTTAAAGACGCCTGTTATGAGTTCAGTGGCCTTCCTGCCCCTTGGCTTATTTAGCAGTGATTAGTGAGTGGTGAAGCTGCAAAGCCTGGGAGTTTGCTGTCATGAGGAGAAGCCCCCGTGGCACTGGGAGCTGATGCTGTGCAGAACAGGCCATCACCCTGTCACCAAAACAGTTTTCAGTCTCAAGAGTGAGACAGGGAAGATTCACAGAGGGGGAACTAACACAGGCAGGCTGCATGGAAGTGTTTGGGAGACACAAGCACCTGGTGTAGGTCACATCTCTGTTTAGGGACCTACTGAGGTGATGGTTTGAACTTCCACATGTGTTGGATCTCCAGTGTCAAAGCAAACTTGGAGATTTTAAACCCTGCTTGGTAATCTTTCCCACCTTTACAGAGCAACCTGTAGATCCAGCTTGAACATCCCCTGGGTTTGTTCCTCTAAAGGAGAACAGGTACTCTGTGGACACACATAATTAGGCTGATTTTGTACCAGGCTTCACCTGCAGCTGTGGGAACAAAGAGAAAACTCATCCCAACGGGCAACTCGGGTCACCCCAGGTCCAACTTGCCACTGGAGAGGTCTGTCCCTCTCCAAGGGTTTGGTGATCCCAGGCTTCAGGAAGGTAGGAGAGATCTGGTCATAAGTACCAGTGTAGCACAACAATGAATACAACTCAGTCTCCTGATTTCTCCTTCCTAATCCTGGAGCTGTAGGTGGGGTGGGCTGGGAGACCCCAAGATGGGACACAGAGTCCATATCCATGTATGGATGGACAGCTGTGAGGGGGAAGAGAGAGCCCAAAAGAGGGTTTCCAATGGTCTGACTTGAGAGCAGAGAGGTGGTGGCAGAGCTCCATGCAGGACAGATGCCTGCACACACCAGTGTCAGAGTGAGGTCCCACAGGAACCAGCGCATCCCTGGGGCTCCAGAGGGAGAAGTCTGTCCTCATGGAGGTGTCTCTGTGGAGGAGATCCAGCAGACACCAGCACTGTGCAGGAGGAGGTCTCTGTAGGAAGTTCTACCTGCCAAGCAAGGGAGACACCACCCAAATGAGCAAGCAAGCGCTTTGGATGGTGTCAGGTACTCCCAGGTCCTCCAGTGACAGTGGAAGTCCTTCAATAAAGGCTTCTTTGGTGTCTCTCTTGCAAGACTGGCACAAGAAGGGGTTTTACAGCCCTTCCAAGGCTGTTAAACTGGCATAAGCCTTACACAGGTGGACATGGTTTGAAATTGTTCTTGTCACTCAGCTCAGCCATGCTGGAGGTTCTGCTTCTAATTCGTGCAGTTTTCTCTCACCCAGAGCTGCCAAATCCATTGAAAAAAAATCTGTGGGACATCGAAAACTCCAGGATTGGGACCACCAGGAGCAGCTTGCTCAGTTATCCCCCTTAGATGTAGCTGTGAAAAATAAAAATACAAATAAAACTTAAATAGATGAGGGATGCCAGTGCCACACCAGCCCTTTGGCCCAGGGTGGGAGGTGAGTGCCATAGAATCACAGAATGATAGAATGGATTGGGTTGGAAAAGACCTCCCAGATCATTAAGTCCAACCCTTGGGCCAACTCCAGTCCCTTTACCAGATCATGGCACTCAGTGCCACGGCCAAGCTCAGCTGAAAAACCTCCAGGGATGGGGAATCCACCCCCTCTCTGGGCAGCCCATTCCTATGCCTGAGCACTCTCTCTGCAAAGAATTTCTTTCTGCTCTCCAACTTCAATTTGCCCTGGCAGAGCTTGAGCCCCCCGTGCCCCCTTGTCCTATTGCTGAGTGCCTGGGAGAAGAGACCAACCCCCACCTGGCCACAACTTCCCTGATGTGGCACTTCCAGACAGTGCTGAGGTCACCTCTCAGCCTCCTCTTCTCCAGCACAAACACCCCCAGCTCCCTCAGCCTCTTTCCACAGCACTTGTGCTCCAGTCCCTTCCCCAACCTTGTTGGCCTTCCCAATGGATCCCTTCAACAGGATATTTCATGAGTCCTTGTGAACATATGATGTGTTCTAAATCATCTCCTTTGCTGTGTGGACACCAACACCATGTGGGGTCTCTCCTAGGATGGAGACCTGGATTATCCCATGCTGGTTTTATCAGGGGGCTTTGCTTAAGATTTGGGGTAATTGTAGGACTCCTCTTGGCAAAGCCAAGGAAGCATTTGGTCATTCCCTCAGCTGGGAAGTGTCTGGAGGAGCTGGACAGTAAACATCACCCCCATCAGCAACGACACCTTCTGCTGCTGAAGTCTCCAAGCTGAAAATATTGTCTCTGCCAGATCTTCTCCTTCAGTTTTCTCCTGACAATGTCTGGCTCCTTCCATGACCTTGGGCAAGCACAGAGAGGTGTGTTTGGGCCCCAAAGGTTGAGCCAACAGAGTCAAAATTCATGTGGTAAAAGTCCCTGTGTACAACACAGAGCAGATTCAGCCACTCATTCAGCTCAGCTCCACCAAGAGTTGGGCTTGATGATCCTTGTGGGGCCCTTCAAACTAAGGATATTCCATGACTTTATCATATAAGAACACAAGTTACTGTCTACACTGTCATAAACAAGTCCCCTTGGAGATAAAGACCTTGGGAACGGTCCTACTCTCTTAACTGTGAACATCCAGACAAGGTGGAAACTCCTCTGTGTGTCTGACACAGACTGAAAATTTCCTCAAGATCTTCCACTTTCTCTTCATGAACATCAGAATGAGAGGCAGGTGACTGGCTCAGGCTTCCAAACCAACCTTGTGGGCACCTAAAGGCAGGTGAGATAACACCATCCCTACTGGGTCTGCTGGGCTTTAGTCCAAGGCAAAGGGACTGAGATTTCTCTGTGTATTTTCTGAGTTGGTTCCACTGGTGGCTTCAGGTTTCCCACCAGCCCCGTGATATTCAGGGTGTCCTTTAGTAGGGAAATGACCACAGAAAAATGGAAACATCAGGAGCTCTGGAGCCAGGGTTTGGACATGGAAAACTCTGGATGTGGCATCACCTGAGGATTTGAGGAAGACTGAAAAGCTGTGGGATGTTGGGAAAAATCAGACCTTCTAGTGAGTCTCCCTCTCTGAGAATGGAGAATTATCTTGGATTAGGAGGAACAGTGTTTGGGGCAAAGAAATCCAGAGTTGGGGTTTGAGTGTTCCCTCCAACCAGATTTGGAGTTCTGATCGAGTACACAACACAGGTCAGCTCAGATTAAAGTTGCATGAGAAGCTCAGATAGAATTTGGGGTGTCAGTGATTTTCCAGCTGCCTCCCCTGTCTCAAAAGCAACAACTCAATCATATCAATAACCCCAGGTCACCCCTTTCAGAATTAAATAATAATTAAAGAAGAATTCCAAGGCAGAGCTTGGCACTGGGTGTCCCTCAGAGGAACACGAATTTCACATGGCACAGGAGTGACAGACCATAATGACCATGTGGGAGCACCAGGCAGGGACCTGCTATTCCTGTGGCAAATTAAACATCAGTTTGGGCAGAGGATCATTAAAAATAGGCTTTCACCTGCTCCTAATTATTTTCCCCACTACAATAGCTGTTTGTTCCCACTCCCAGGAAGATGGGCCCGTGAGACAAAGTCTCAGAGGGTGGAATTTGCCTCTGTGAAGCTGCTCTGACCTGCTCACACTCAGGGCTTGGGGAGGGCAAATAAAGATGCTTTTTACTGCCCTGTGACGATCGGAGCAGCTGAAAAACTGCATCTATTAATCTGCTGAGCCTGTGGATGCTGCTGGCTGGAGGTGGCTGCAATCCAGCTGCAAATCCAGCCCTTTCCATGTGCCTGTGTGGAAGGCAGTGTCCGCTCATGAATTTATGCAAATCCACCAGCAGTGTGATTATCATACATTAAAATGTCAGCATAAAAATTTAAAAACAAACAAACAAAAAAAAAGAAAAAAAAGAAAAAACCCACATTTTTTAAGCCTTCGAAACAAACCCCCTTTTCAACCCACTGGCAATTATGGAGAGGTCCTGATCCTTTCTGCATGTTACTGTCAAACAAGTTTTCAGTAGGATTCAATAAAGTGATCTGACATTTCTTTGGAGATCTTTACACACAGTAGCTCAAGCCAGGAAAGAACTTTACTTCTGGCAGCTATGTGAATATTTTATTTTGCCCAAAGCTAGACAGGTGTGATCAAGAAGAGCAAGGGGGGGAAATATATTAGCAAAAGGCCTTTCAGTGGCAATACAGGTGTTTGCAGGAGTGCAGTTGGTTTGGGCTCTGTGTGTGTGTGTGTGTTTTTTTCAAAGAAGAAAATCTTAGCAGGGCAAGATTAAAGGCACAGTGCATTTATTTCTCATAGGTTGAAAGTTAGGAAAGCATTTTTAAAAAGAAAGGTGACAGTGCTGGGCGGTGGAGTTGCTAATTCTGAATTTTTGAACAAAAGCTGTCAGGGTTTGCCACTGAAAATGCGTATCTTGAAGCAGATCTGAAATAAAGATTAAGCTCCTCATTCCCATAAGCTTGAAGACTTTGGCACATCAGATATTCCCTGGATCTGAGCCCTTCTCACCCAGCACTGCGGAGTCACTGAAGAGTTAATGCAGTTTATAATTCACAGAACAAGTCAATACACTCACTCCAACAGTTACAGAAAGGTCATGGGCTGAGACGCCCAAAACCTGCTTAAGCAACAATTTTTTGCTGCTGGGGAAAGGCAAAACACAGGACACGTTTCCTGGAAGAGGCTGGAGATGCTGCTGAAGCTCCAGGACTGGGGGAAGGAGCTGCCTGGGGTTGTTCGGGAGCTGGGGAAGCAAATCCTGACTCAGGAGTTGGTTGGGGATGAAGAGGAGGGTTGTGATTAAAAAAAAAATAGGAAAAAAGAAACGAAGAAAGAAAAAAAAAGTAAAAGTAAAAGCAGAAGGGAAAAGGAAAAGGAAAATAAAAACATAAAAGAGAAAAGGAAAAGGACAAGGACAAGGAAAAGGAAAAGGAAAAGGAAGAAAAAGGAAAAGGAAAAGGAAAAGGAAAAGGAAAAGGAAAAGGAAAAGGAAAAGAAAAAGAAAGAAAAAGGAAAAGGAAAAGGAAAAAAAGGAAAAGGAAAAAGAAAAAGGAAAAACTAAAAAGAAAAAAAAAGAGACAGGGAAAAAAGCCATTTTAGAAATTGAAACCCTTGGATATACCTGGAAGGAACCTTGAGGGTGTCCCCCAGTCACTGCGGTCATTCACAGAGGGTTGTTTGCCTTTACTTTGTGCCTTGAACTGGCCCAGCAACACCTCGTGGACAGGACACCTCTGGATGTCCACCCTCCATCAGGGGATGGAGAAGAGGAGGAAGGGGATTAGGATGGGCACTTTTGGCTTGGGTAGATCTCCTGGTTAAATGACTGAAACTCATCTGCACCAAAATATTCCTGCTTGGTGAGTGTGAACCAAAATGGAACATATTCTGGATTTTCTGCCCACATTTTATGGACAGCACATGGTGTTCCACCAAAGTTCTCCTTGCTGTGCAGAGGGGAGGAGGAAATGTGGTATCAGACACTCAGTCCAGCTCTGTCTGTAGTGTGGGCACTCCAGTCACTGGCCTGGGTGCCCTGGCACTGCTGGATCCTCCGCAGCTGCTGCTTTGGAAGGAGAAGAAGGATGTGTTTGCTGCCAACCTGCCTGGAGAATGGACCCCAGGTCCTGCACATGACCCAAGGTCAACCCAAGGGCCATGTGGTGACTCAAGGCCACCTCTGTATGGGTTTGAACCATCACAAGGCCTTTCATGAAGAACTTCAGGCTCCTTTTATAGTCACTGGAGGGAAATGGTGCATTTTGCTTCAGGTCTTTGGCTGTGTTGATCACACACACTGAGGCATGATGGGTCCCAGCTGCCATAACCAGATAAGAAATATCTCTTAGAGCATTCAGAAGAATGGAAAAAATGACCTTGTGCCTCTGGGAGGTGCCTCAGGGCAAAACTCCAGCTTAGGAGCTCTAAATATCATTCTGGAGGAATTTCTGCCCCTGAAGACAAAGGGAACCCTGGAAGATGAGCTGGGAGTTGAACCACCTCTCTGAGGTGCCTTCACCTGGCCAGTGTCTACTCTGTGGCACCTGCTGAAGAGGGCTGGGCTCAAAACATGTCCTCATGTTTTTCAAGAAGAGATGGAAGATTTGGAGCTGATGAGCACAAATGGGCCCCTCAGTTGAGGCAAGAGATTGAGGGGCTGGAGCGGGGCCAGAGAAGAGCAAGGAGGCTGGAGAAGGGAGTGGAGCACAAGTGCTGTGGGGAGAGGCTGAGGGAGCTGGGGGTGTTTGTGCTGGAGAAGAGGAGGCTGAGAGGTGACCTCAGCACTGTCTGGAAGTGCCACATCAGGGAAGTTGTGGCCAGGTGGGGGTTGGTCTCTTCTCCCAGGCACTCAGCAATAGGACAAGGGGGCACGGGGGGCTCAAGCTCTGCCAGGGGAAACTGAAGTTGGAGATGAGAAACAACTTCTTTGCAGAGAGAGTGCTGAGGGATTGGAATGGGCTGCCCAGAGAGGGGGTGGATTCCCCATCCCTGGAGGTTTTTCAAGTGAGCTTGGCCGTGGCACTGAGTGCCATGATCTGGTAATCAAAGTGGGGTTGGATTAAGAGTTGGACTGGATGATCTCAGAGGTCTTTTCCAACCCAACTGATTCCATGATTCTATAATGGGATAGTCAGGATGAAGAAGAAGAGAGACCAGGTTGTTACTCCAACACAACGAGCACTGGAGGTAAGTGGTATGGGCTCTGTCGTGGTTTGGGGCTCTAAAGCACGTTAGGGACCATCAGCACTGCTGGGAATTGCCACCAGCTGGTGGGAGGCTGCACACAGTGCCCAGGTTGTGCCCCCACAGCCAGCCCTGCTTCTCTGCAAGGGCAGTTTTATGCTGCCCACAGTGTCTCCTCTCAGCCACGAGGAGAATGTGACCCACAAATGTGTGGAGGTCAAGCCCAGGTGAGCTCAGCACCTTCAGCCAAGGGGGAGTCATGGCAACAGGTCACCAGCAAACCACCCCCTGTGGAGAGTGACCACAACCAGGGAAACCCAGAGAGGAGCCACATGGCCATGGGAATGGAATGCCTGCCCCTGCCTTGATGTGATGTGACATCCCCCACAAAGTCACTTCTCTGGGCAAAATTAGAGCAAGTGGGTCACCAAACTTTGCTTGTGATACCCCAAGCTCGAGGTAAATATTCCCCATGTGCCAGGAAAAGTGATGGCTGGGTGACACCTGGCACTTTTTCCATCTGGGAAACTGAGGCAGGAGACTTTTTGTGCTCTGACAGCCCAGAAAGGAGGACTGAGCCACCTCCAGCCTCACAACTGGCCCAGGTTCTTCATGTACAAACCCACCCTCCACATTTCCAGAGAGGATTTACAATCCCAAGAATTATTTTTTTTGTATTGATGGTGCCTTGTGCCCATAGTGAGAAGGCACCCAGTGCCTCCCTGAGTTACTAAAAGCATCTGGTTCTGTTTTGGGGAGGATAAAGCCACTTTTCCTGCTGTCCATGCACCACAAGCCCTTTCTGAGGGAGATCTCCGGGCTTGGAAAGCTGCAGGATCTGAGGAGCCTCTTAAAAACCTTTTAATTACATTTGAAATAGGACAGGTCTCGCTCTTTGGGGAACACCACGAGACCTGAGAGCAGAAAAAAGCTGAGAGAGCTGGTCCCACCGACTCCCAGCTCCAAGCCAAACAGGTTTGGCCAGCTCTAATTAAGGTAATTAATATCCCCAAGCCTGTTATTAAGCAAGAAGCAGTAAAAGAGAGTCTCCCCTTTACCTCAGGGTCCTGCTAAGCATCTCAGCCCAACAGGCAGCCCATTGTGAGCCACAGATCCTGCTGCTCAGGGAAACCTCAGGACATCACCAGGGGAGTCCCCGGCCCCTTCTGGGTTCTGGAAAGTCAATTTCAGGCCATGTCCCAAGATCTGGTGGGATATTAAGAAGGTGGGAGGTGTGGTTGGAGCTGCTTGAGAGGTGACCCAGAATATTCCCTGCTCCTCAGCAAACAAGGTGGGGCAGGTGGGACCATCCACAGGGCAGGGTCAGGTCTGTACATCACCCCCAGAGCCCTGGAGGCTGAATTTGGACTTGACATTGGACCTTTGGCCAGCAGGCAGATGAACACAAAGGCACCCAGCTTGTTTCAAAGGCTCTGTTGGGTCTTCAAAACAAAATAATTAATTGGACATAAATTGAAATTTAAGATCCCATTTAAATGTGAGAAGAAGTTTTTTCAGTGTGAGGATGGTCAAACAGTGGCTGTGGAACCTCCATCCTTGGAGTGAGACAAAACCCAAAGGGACACAATCCTGGGCACCCTGTTCTAGGTGACACTGCTCATGTAGAAGTTTGGACTAGAAGATCTCCAGAGATCCCTGGGTGGGACATCCAACAGCCAACATCAGCTCTTCCATGATTCTGTGGAAATGGATATAGAGTAAGCAAATTCACAGAATCCCAGAATGGTTTGGGTTTGAAGTGACCTTGAAAATAATCTTGTCCCACCCCCTGCCATGGGTAGGGACACCTTCCACCAGCCCAGGTTGCTCCAAGCCCTGTCCAACCTGGTCTTGGACACTCCCAGGGATGGGACAGCCACAGCTTCTCTGCCCAGGGCCTGCCCACCCTCCCAGGGAAGGATTTCTTCCTAAAATCTCATCTAACCCTGATTCTGTCAGTTTGAAGCCATTCCCCTTCGTCTTGTCACTCCAGGCCTTTGTCCCAGGTCCCTCTCCAGCTCTCCTGGAGCCTCTTCAGTCACTGGAAGAGGCTCTCAGGTCTTCCCAGAGCCTTCTCTTCTCCAAGCTGACCAATCCCAACTCTCTCAGCCTCTCCCTGTGGCAGAGTTGTTCCAGCCCTCAGAGCACCTTCATGGCCCAGAACGTACATGAATATATAACATATACCATGGTGGCACACGGTGTATTCCAGCCCTTCCTTGGCTGATGGATCCATCCACCTCCACCAAAGTACCAGGAAAACACAAGGAGGAGTCCAAAACAACCATCCCTGGTGCACAGCACACACAGGACAGGTGCCCTACAGCCAACCTCCCCTTCTGCTTATGCAAAGGAAGGACCTGACAGTTTTTTAACCTCATTCCTGTCCACTCCATCCCCTTTCCCCCCCTGCCCTACACTGCCCCCAGGTAGGAAAATTCCTCCCAGGGGAAAGCACTGTTGCAATCTATTTTGGTTCTCAGTCAAGTGCAAGAGTTTGGTATTTTTCCACTGGAAATTCTTCTCTGATGCCTTCTTTCAAACGTGCCTAGGAGGAAAATTTGCTCTCCCACTGCTGGTCTGTGAGAGCCCGAGGGGTGAGGCTGCCTGCAGGAATGTGGGATTTGGTGGCAGGGAGGGAGAGGCTGCAGGAGATGAGCAGCCCCTGGGGCAGCACACCCAGGGATGCAGCCCTGAGAGAGGGCAAGAAACACTGTGAGGGCTCAGAAAAGCAGCAGCAATGTGGTCCTGGGTGGGCTCCCAGTGCTGAATGAAATAGGGGTGAGTCCTCATGCCACCTGAGCAGAGCAGGTGGTTGCAGCTGGCTCTGGCTGCACTCTGAGGAGCCAAAAATAGCACAGCTGAAGGACATTATTTATAGCAGCTGATATTCTGAGCTTGGGAAATCCCGGCTGCATGATTCCACTTCCCTGGAAGCGTCCAAGGCCAGGTTGGAGCAACCTGGAGAAGAGGAGGCTGAGAGGTGACCTCAGCACTATCTAGAACTCCCTGAAGGGAAGTTGTGGCCAGGTGGGGGTTGGTCTCTTCTCCCAGGCACTCAGCAATAGGACAAGGGGGCACGGGCTCAAGCTCTGCCAGGGCATGGGGGTTGGTCTCTTCTCCCAGGCACTCAGCAATAGGACAAGGGGGCACGGGGGGCTCAAGCTCTGCCAGGGGAAATTGAAGTTGGAGATGAGAAAAAACTTCTTTGCAGAGAGAGTGCTGAGGGATTGGAATGGGCTGCCCAGAGAGGGGGTGGATTCCCCATCCCTGGAGGTTTTTCAGCTGAGCTTGGCCGTGGCACTGAGTGCCATGATCTGGTAAAGGGACTGGAGCTGGCCCAAGGGTTGGACTTGATGATCTGGGAGGTCTTTTCCAACCCAGTTGATTCTATGATTCTGTGATTCTAAAACCATCACCTGTTACTGGCAGGGACAAACCACTGAGGTCTCAGCTACTCAACAGCAGCAAATGGGCAGAGGTTGGCCAGGAAAATCTCATCCCACATTCTGGAGGTCTGACAAAGCTCAAGGACACTGGGAATATCACATTCCAATGGGAAATGTCAGACCAGCTTCTATCAGAATGTGACAGGAGGTGGTACAGGCTCAGCCCCCTGCTCCCAACCATCCTTTGTGGTGGGGATCCCCCTCACAAAACAAACCAGAAATTCATCTCCACATCAGGGCTCACTCCAGCAGGAGGATGTTCCTCATGTTTGAAGTGGTGGGAGGTGCTTAGTGGGACCTCAGGGCAGTGTCTGTGTCCTGGGGTGCTTGGGGAAGGTGGGAGAGGAGACTTGCCCAGCCCCAGCTGCACCAGCCCCAGGGCTGGTGTTGAGTGAGACCCAGGCTGGCCCCAGCCCCCCAACCAGGTGACCTCCATTGGTGGTCCCTGGGGTCTGTGCTGCAGCCCTAAGTGCTGCCTGTTGATGTATTTTGTGTTGCCAACACACTGCCCTGTGATCCAGCTGGAATTGGAGCCGGGATTCTCCTAGGGCTGTGTCAAACTCCACCCTCCTTTCCTGTGCTCTTCTTTGTGATGTCACCATCTCTCTCTTCTTCTTTTGCTCCCAGGTCCTGGGGGTCACCCTGGTTGTGTGTCAGCTCCTCTCTGGAGCACAAAAACACCTTCCTCCAAGCAGAGATGGGCTCTTTGCAAAGGCTGCCCAGGCACTGAGTGCACCATCCCTTAAAACCCCACATCATGACACCGAGAACGTGGCACCCACTTCAGGTGCTCCAGCAGCCGCCAAAATCCATTCATCTGGGAACTGGGGGCTGACTGGAGGGGTCTCACTCCATTCCATCCAGCTCTCTGAACCCCCAGAAAAGGGGGAATGCATCCCAACTGCCTCCAAGCTGAGGGCAGGGGCTGGGATTGCCCGGGAGAGCCTCGGCTGACCCAGGTCCAAACCACATCGAGGACAGTCTCAAACAATTCCAGGTCATGGAGAACTGGGTTCCTGGGAACTGCAGAGCAGTCCCATCCATGCTGAGCAGTCACCGTCCTGTCCCCAAATCCTGCTAAACTGTTGGCTTAGAGCACATCATGGGTTGGAGCACATGATCTCTGGAGGTCATTTCCCACTCAAATTATTATCCTGTGAGTCTGGGGCCATCACAAGAGACAGGAAAATCCCTCTCTAAAGGACTTCAGAACCTTCCAGCAGCCAATTTCTCTTCCATCCTGGCCAGGCACCTTCACTGCACCAGCTTCACACCCCACAGAGCTGGAGGAGAAAAGCATATTAATTTCTTTGAACACAACCTGCTGAAGCTTTATAAGGACAGGCAAAGCACCTACAAAACAGTGGAAAAGATAATAAAGGAGTAATTAAAATAATCAAGCTTTGCCTAAGGTGTGTTGTTGCCCTGGGGAACAGAGAACAAGATTTCAGCAGGTTTCAAAAGCAAACTGGACTTTGTTGCAGATGCAGAATTGTGACCTCCGTGGTGTCCAGCAGGGAGAGGATCTCCAAAGTCTGACATTTCAGGGTGGGATTTTGGAAACAAGATCATTCTTCACTTGGACATATCTGCTGTATTTCCTTTGCCTGCTCAGGTGTGAATTTGTGGACTCAGAGCCCCATTTCAAGTCCACAATAGCTTTGCATTGACTTCAAGAAGCTTTGCATCAGGCACAGAACGAACTCAACCCCGACACCTTCAAGCTTCCTCAAGAGAAATTCCCTCTCTTAACATTTCTGAGGCCAAGCAAACACTTCAGCACAGTGGTTGCTTTCAGGGCTGGGCTCAGGTACACGGCCTCAAGTACATTCACCACGGCAGAGGAGGAAGCTCTCCACAGGAGAATGGGCTTTTTTGGTTGGTGGAGGAGAAATCTCTTCAACAAAAAGTGTCTGAATGGATAAACATCCTTCCTCAACACAGTGCAGCCCTGATAAGGTGCCAGCACTAGACGGGCAGAATCTCTCCGGAAAGTTTCTCTCATTTCTCCCCTCTTGGGCAGGTGCCAGTTGTTCAACCCAGGTAATAATTTGCTTTATGAGTCAGAACACCCAAATGCCCCGTGCTTGACCTGTGTCCTTGCTGGGAAACTCAGAGGAGTGGTCAGGGAACCACCTGGGCCCTCTGACAGAGCTCCCATGGGAATGTCCACACTGGGTTTTCCACCGCCTTGCAGCATCCTCAGGGTGTTGAGAAGCCCCATAACAGTGGGCGCATAAAGCCAGGAAATCATTGCAGGGATTTGTCCCAGCGGAGACGATCGTGCCACCAGGAAAAGTCTGATTCTGTGGCACACTTCTGGCAGGAGGAGAAGGAAGGGGAGGCAGCGGTGCCAGCAGAGGGAGTTTTGCCGGTTTCGCGGTCCTGCCGGAGCGCAGCTCCAGCAACCTGTCGGGGGAAACGAAACGTGCGAGCACCAGATCTGTTATTTCTTAGAGAGATTAATTAAACCAGACCAATTCCCATCACTCCACGTCAGGAAGCAAGGCAAGGAGGGAGGGAGGGAAAGGAGGAGAATAGAGACAGGTCAGCTCTTAAGCCGATGCATATTGCGCAGCCTGTGATGCCCCGAGGCTGCCAGTGCCCCCTCCCTGCCCTACCAAGGGATGCCCAGCGTTCTCTGCCAGTGCCCCCTCCCTGCCCTACCAAGGGATGCCCACCATTCTCTGCCAGTGCCCCCTCCCTGCCCTACCAAGGGATGCCCAGCGTTCTCTGCCAGTGCCCCCTCCCTGCCCCACCAAAGCATGCCCAGCGTTCAGGGAAAGCCCATCCAGATGCCTGCAGGGAGAGACAAGTGTCTAATTAGAGCCCTGACCATGAAGGGCACTCACCAGCTCTGCGAGGGACTCTCCCAAAAACCCAAAGATACTCTGCCAAAGGGGAAAACATGCCAAGCCCAAGCTGGGAGCTGCAGTCACACCATTCTTTCCCCCGATTTTTTTTTCCTTTCTTTTCCTGGTGGTGTGATAATTTTTCAGTAATTCTCATGTTTGGCTGTTTTAAGCATCTCACAGGGCTGGCAACTCAAATATCCAGCAATGAAACCCTGAGAGGGATGAGCAGGATGGGATCAGTGAGGATTTCAAACATGTTGTGATTGTTTTAGCCATTTAGATTTTGGAGACAGCCCTTTTCTTTCAGTCAACTTGGAATTCGTCAAGTCCATCTTTTCCAGGATCTGTCCTTCTTAAAGCTGCTGGTTTTTCAAAAGGAAATCCATGATTTCTCCAGCATTTCAGCAGCCCAGAAGTTGGAATAGCAGTAATCAGGAACCCCAAGAAGTTGGTAATGCTGAAATCATATTCCTCAGGAAAAAAATAATCTGGAAAAAACACTGAAAATAATTAGTAGGTTGACAACCCTACTGAGGTTTTCCCTGAACCAGTGGTGTTTATTTTGCAGTTCAGAAGAGCTGAGAAGCTTTGGAACTGCTCCTGGCATTTTGTGTGAGTGGGAAACAGGCTCGGAATGATCAAATCATGTTTCTGAGCACAGCCATGGATTTTTTTTTATCCAAAGTTTGGCTGGTCTCATTTGGGCTTGCCTTGGGAGAGGTCACTAAACTCAGCTTTGGAGGTGCACCTAAAACCAGCAGCTATTTTTTATCTGCAGAGGTAAGTTCAAAACAAAGTAATTGAGCAGCAATGGATAAAACAACCAGAATTTCTCATCTTTATCTTATTTCAGAAAGTGCTGCCATAACGCAGTTAAATTTTCCACAGATGATTCTTCACTCCATCTTCTCTTATCATTATAGGGACCTCTTTGGAGGTTCCTATCCCCATTTTACTCCTTGTTCTCAGTTAATTTTATCCCCCCTGGAGTCCCCACCAAAGGTTCCCACTGAAATATTCCTGCCATGGGCTAAACCAAACATTTATTTGCAGGAATCCAGAAGGGACAAACATTTTTTGCAATATTTGTGTACTATCCTTTACTGGTTTGTCCCACTTGTGTTTATGACCCAGTTTAGGACACCAGAGATGATATTCAGAGAGAAGCTGGGGGTGAGGTTGTGTTTTGGACCATTTGGGGAGTGGTTTTTATTTCATAAAACAGCCAATTTTTCCCAGACACATCTCAGTTCCCACCAAACTTGCCGGGAAATATTTTTTTGTCCCAACATTTCTAATTAAAAGCAAAGGAGAAATTTCCATCACAAGAGCAGTTCATACCCACTCTAATGAGTAATTAAGTCATTGCACCATCAAATCACTCCCTTCCTTAAGGACTTTATGATAAAGGCAAGACAGAGGGCAGAAAGAGGCTTGAACTTGGATCTCTGACCTCAGGAAGGGCTGGTCCATCACTGAGAGCTGCCCTTTGCTCTTTTCCTGATGGCCTGGGGCTCACCTTGCTGAGGAACAGGAAAATTCCTGCTGTTATAATTAATTCCCACCCTGTTCAAGCTGGGAGGAACCTGTTGCACCCCACAAAACCCCCTTCTCATCCTTGTGGAGGATCTTCCCAAGGCACTGGAGCAGGGGACACAGGAACAGGAGCCTGGGTGGCCCTGCCAGTGGCAAAGCAGCTTTTTCAGAAGCCTTTAAATAATACTTAGGGCTGGATTTGTTGGCACATTTCTTGTGGTTTTGTATTTTTTTTTAATGCAGAGTATTTCTTTCTTGGCACTCAGGAGGCATCAGATCAATTACTTAATCCAGCAGATCTGCATCAGTAAATCATCCAAGTGCACTGGCCAAAAGGGGTGGGGAAGGGAAAAATGGGATAAAAATCAGCTGCTGGGTTTAAGTCTAAATAACTGTGTTGCTTGACGCTTTCAGGAGTCGGTTTAAAATTCACCCACTGGGTTGGGGACTGATGGAAATAACCCCAGACCACACAACTGGTGGGATATTTCCCACTCCATGCAGAGCCCACGTGGCCAGGCTGGATTTGTGCAAGAAGAAAACAAGGATGGATGCTCTGGTGAGGACCTGGAATGTGATCCCATCACTACTGGTTGTGATTGAGGTGGGATTAATCCCACCCAACCTTAGGGATGAAAGTCAGCAGACAAATTAGGACATCCAAAAACTGAGGTGCTCACAGTAAAGGTCTTTTTAGGCATCTGGTGGCTCAGCTCCCAGTGAAACCAGTAAGATGCTGGGCTTCATCCAGGCACCCAAACCTCGAAGAACTCAACCTGAGGGACGTTTCCCATAAATCTCCTGAGCAAAGACACATTGAAAACCTCTGGTCTGGGTTCCAATTTCCTCCTCTGAGGAGGCAGCAGCCTGCAAAGAGACTCAAGCCCCAGGAACGGCTGGGATTATCTGCCTGCCTGGATGGGTCCATGTGATACAAACACAGGCATGTTGAAAATGCCAGGAATTGGCCGGTTTGCTGCAGGGTGGGCCATAGTTAGCTCAGGTCTGTGCTGTGCTTGGAGCCACAGGATAAGGCACAGCACTGCAAAGCATTGGAGGCATTTCAGAGCAGGGTTTGTCACTCAGGAGGGAAATGATCCAGGGGAAGGTGGCAGCTTGCCATGAAAATCATAAAATCATAGAATGGATTGGGTTGGAAAAGACCTCCCACATCATCAAGTCCAACCCTTGGGCCAACTCCAGTCCC
>VWZD01007540.1:4367-21504 GCA_013396695.1 Sakesphorus luctuosus | reverse complement strand
CCCCGCTCCAGCCCCTCAATCTCTTGCCTCAACTCAGAGGCCCACAACTCAACCCAACACTCAAGGTGTGGCCTCCCCAAGGCAGAGTCCAGGGGAAGGCTCACTGCCCTGGGCCTGCTGGCCAGGGAATACTCCAGTGAATCCCACCTAACTGATGCTCCCCTAAGAATTCTCACTCTGGGAGCCCAGAGGGATCCTCAGCCTTGGTCTGCAGCACTGGGGAAGTGCAAATCCAGGAGGGCAATCAGATAAGGCACATTCCTGGCCACACGTTGCTGAAGTGATCCCACATTGCAGCATTAATGCCCACACTTGACCGAGTTGCTGCACAAACCCTCTGGGTTTACAGAGAGGGAGGCACAGGCAGAGCAAACCTGGGGAGGGTGTTTTCCCACCCCCTCCCAGGTGCCCCTCACCTGGGAGCTCGAGGAACAGTGACAATGTCTCTCTTGTGTGTGAAGTGCTGCACGAGAGAAAATGGGAAATGCCAGGAGAGCGATAAGGGGCGTTCCAGCCAGGAAGGCAAACTCGGCGCGTGGCCGTCACTCCTCGGCTGGTTATCAGCCACCTGGGCACCCTGCATGGGGTGATTCTGCCAGCTCAGGCCTTGCAGAGGTATCAAGGCCCCAAACTCAAAGAGGGGAAAAGCAGCTTATGGATCCACCTCGCCCCACGTCACAGGGTTGTCCCTGCTTTGCTGCAGAGCCACCAGGCACCAGGAATGATGGATTTTCACCAGTTCTCCACCACCTCCAGGGGCATCAGATCTCCTTCACCCACGCCCTGGCACCAACTCGATTTTCCCTCTCTTTACTGGATACTTGGCAGAAAAAATTCTGGAATGTCGTAACTGTGTTCAGAGCACATAATCCCAGAATGGTTTGAGTTGGAAGAGGCCTTGAAGATCATCTTGTTCTACACCCTTCCACTACCCCAGGTTGCTCCAAGCCCCACCCAAGCCATCCTTGAACACTTCCAAGGATGAGGCAGCCACAACTTCTTTGGGAAACTTATGCCCGTGTCTCATCCTTTTCATAGTCAGGAATTCTTTCTTAATATCTAATTTAAATCTCTCCTTGTTCAGTTTAAGAGGACACTTTGATAGGAGTCCTTTTGTGTACAGGGAAACTGAGGCATGGAAAAGACAGAAGGACCTCCATCCCCAGGACGTGCAGCAAAACCTGGACATGGGCTGGAAGCTCCTGGGGTGATGCCTGACCGTCCCTGAGAGAAACTTTTTTGCCTTCTCACCTGAGGCTTGAGGAGGAATTCAGAAGGGTGGGCCATGAAAAGCCCCAGTGGGATCCAGCCCTGACCACTGGGATTTGGGGCTGTTTATTTTCTGACCCCCAGAGAAATTGGGGTCACAGCAAGGACTCAGAAACACCACAAACACAAGCTACCAACTCCCATACGCTCCCAGCTTCAGTTTCTCCGCCTCCAGAGCAGGATGAACTCTGCTTTTATCCCCCCACCTCAGCAGCAATCCCGGAGGAATGCTGTGATCCCTCCCCCCACCTGGGCCAGCAGTGAAGCTCTGGCAGCCCTTGGGTGTCTCTCAGCAGCACTGCCTAAATCTGCCCTCCCTTTGGATTCCAGCACAGCCCGGAATGTTGGGATTGTCATCCCAAACCTGCTGCCGTGGGTTCTGCCGCTGTCAGACATACCAACCCCCTGCGTGCTGCCTTTGTCCAGGAGTTTCCTGGCTTGTTTATGCATGTTTTCCTCCTGGAGCGGTGACTCAAGTCTGAGGTATTTGTGAATTTGGTCATTGCCGAGCTAAGTCACCTTCCCGGCACTGGGAGGGACTTCTGGAGTCCTCAGTGGAGCTCCCAAGTTGCCACCACCCAGGGCTATGGAATGGCATTCCCTGCCTGGGGGCTTTGCAACTAAGAATGATGGGCAAGCCTACAAGGTCTGGTGACCCCAACATGTGCCTTGACCCCAGAGGGAGATTTTGGGTGGTGGAACCAGCACAGAGGCACCAGACACACATCTGCCTTGGTGGGAAGGTCCAGATTGAGGAGGAACAAGCAGCTCCATGTTCTGTAGGGTCAGCTGGATGCCCTCTTGGCTGAGGGTGGGAGCTCTGAAGTCTTGGGGCTGCGTTTGGGTCTGTCCTGGTACAGGGATGGTGTGGGACATGGACTCTGCACTTGATTGATTGCTCCTTGACATGCTCCCAAAATTACTCCCTCTGAAGACCATTGAAAGCCACATCAATGCCCAGATCCACCTATCAAAGGGCAGCAGAGGTGCCTCACATGGAAGCTGGACACTTTCTCAAGTTCCAGCACCTCCAGGGACCAGACGGTCCATGTGACCTGCAGAATTCCATGGATTATCACAAACATCAGCCCAACTGCCAAGGGCCCAAAATCCAGGAGGGTGGATCCAAACTCAGCCTGATGTAAAGGCTCTCCCCTAACTCAGAGGAGCATATCATACCATGGAGATACCAGCCAGGTGAGATACAGCCCACAGGTGGCACAGCAGACATGAGAGACACTGGTACATGGTACCCAGAGAAGCTGTGGATGCTCCATCCCTGGAAGTGCCCAAGGCCAGACTGGACAGGGCTTAGAGCAACCTGGGCTAGGGGAAGGTGTCCCTGCCCATGGCAGGGAGTGGAACTGGATGATCTTTAGGGTGTCTCTCAATCTAAACCATTCTATGTTGAGGTAAACTGAGGCACCAACTTGAGGGAGCTCCATCCTAGAAGCTCCTGTTGAGCTGAAGGTGTTTCCTACAGCTGAAGGTGTTTCCTACAGACACAACCAGGGCTGAGAGACCACTGCATGAAGGGGCCCTCAAACCCCTGGAATAAAAGCCCAAATCTGTCCTGTTGGGTCCAAACACATATATCCCAAATGGATGAGAAATAGGAAATACATTAGGAAAGGAAGAACATGCAAAGGTGCTTCCCCCCTTCACTCTGCATGTTCAGAGCACCTATGGCAGGGAGGGACATGCCCTGTGCCACCCCCGTGACCTCCAGTGGGAGATCCAAGGATCTCACTCAGCCCTGGAGAACCCCCAACGTGTCCTTGTAGGCAGCTCATCCACCAAACCGGACACCCAGGCACAAACTCTGCGTGTTCCGGCCACAAACGCCCGTCCATCACCTTTTAATCCCCAACCTCTGACCTCCTGCCTTTGTGCGTCCGAGTTTAAAACGCCCGTGTTAAGGCAACAAGGAAATGACCCGGAGTCTGATCCCCCTGATCCTGCTTTCCCCTCCCGGGATGGGCGATGTCCCCCGGAGGCGAGTCCCTCTAATCCCTCGGTCAGCGCAGCCGGGCGGGTCACGGAGGGACAGTTCCCACTGAGCAGCCACCAAGGGGTGGCGACCCGCCTGTGCGCTGAAAAAAAAGAGCTGTTCTGCCCCAAAGTCCCTCCAGGGCAGAGATGGGAGGCAAGGAAGGAGGGAATGAAACGCGAGCAGATTTTCGCTCCTTCATATCTAGGGTCACTGCTCCATCTAGTGTTGGAAGTGTCCCTTCTGCAGGGACAGCCTGGGATGCTGGAGCCCTTTTGGAGGAGCACGAAGCCACGGTGACTTTATTCTGCGTCGTTTCCTTCCGTTTTTATCGCCAGAAAGAGCTTTGTGTTATCTCTTATACATCCCAAAAGCTTTGCGGGGTGATCAATCAGCACAGAGCCCGTGGAAGGAGCCGGAGGGTCCGATCAGGCATTGGAATGGGCTGCCCAGAGAAGGGGGGGATTCCCCATCCCTGGAGGTTTTTCAAGTGAGCTTGGCCGTGGCACTGAGTGCCATGATCTGGTAAAGGGAGTGGAGTTGGCCCAAGGGTTGGACTTGATGATCTGGGAGGTCTTTTCCAACCCAATCCATTCTATGATTCCATGGATGTGGCACTGAGTGAGAATCCACCACGTCTTGATCCAACCCTACTCCGTGCCCTGGGCTGGTGATCACAGTGGGATTGGATCAAGGGTTGGACTTGATGATCTCAGAGGTCTTTTCCAACCCAATCCATTCCATGATTCTATTCTATGGTTCTGTCATATCCAAGCACTCACATGTGGGCAGTTTATTCCCATCCACATGACATCTCGTATGTGACACCTCCAAATGGAGCTGCCGTGGTGCAGGAGCAATCAGGAAACCCCTTTGGCAAAGGCTGCAAGCCCAAAGTGAAGGAATTCATGGAGGCAGAAATGTCATCATGGATTCAGAGTTAACACTTGGTCACTGTGGAAAGGCGGCTGTGCCTCTCTCCAAGGTATTTGAGCAGGAAGGATTATTCCAACCTCTCTGTGCCCACTAAACATTGCAGGTATCTCAGATCAGCCAAGATTTTCTGAAGTTTTGGGGTAAAACAGAGGAAACTGGTTCTTTTTTCTAAAAAAGCTGAAAATTGCCATTTTTGAGCCAGCAGCAATAAGGGTTTAGCAGTTCCTGGGTTGCCATCCCTGGAAAAACCCACAGTCTGTGGGAAAGAGAGAAGAAAGGGCTCTTAATCCGGCACCTGAGCTGGAGCATTTTAATCCTGCTCCAGGAGAAACAGGAACAGGTCACACCATGGGGCACCCAAACTGCAGAGCTGATGCTGAGAATCAAAGTGCCTTCTCCAGTCAGCAGGGTGAGATGAGCTGTGTTGGGGCACAGCTCTGGTTTGAAATCCCTGGAGGAACAGGATTTCTAAAAAAAAATGAAAATTAAAATAAAATTTCAAAAATTAAAAAATAATTTTCTGAAACAGTCATGCTACTAATATAACTTTTGGGGTTTTTTAGCTAGTAAATAACAAATTGCTTCCAAACTGTTTTGATAAAATGACTGTGACAGCAAATTGAACATTACACTGAAAGTTTTTAAAATGCTGGAGTGGGAGTGAAATTCTAATTATTTAAGAGGCACCACCAATGGGGTCTGGGTTCTTTTGCCAGAACAGGACCTTGAGGACCTTAACAGGAGCTTGCAGTACTTAAAGGGGGCTTATAAAAAGAAGGAGAGTGACTCTTTACACAGGCAGGTAGTGATAGAACAAGTGGGAACAGTTTTAAACTAAAAGGAGAGGTTGAGATCAGATGTTTGGAAGAAACTCCTCCCTGTGAGGGTGGGCACAGGTTGGGCAGAGAAGCTGTGGCTGCCCCATCCCTGGAAGTGTCCAAGGCCAGGTTGGACAGGGCTTGAAGCAACCTGGGCTGGTGGGAAGTGTCCCTGCCCATGGCAGGGGGTTGGAATGGGATGATCTTTAAGGTCTCTTCCAACCCAAACCATTCTGGGATTCCATGACTTCCTTAAAAACCTTCAGTGCTATCCCAGCTGCCAGGATAGAGCCAGGAGTGATGGCTCTTGGTTTTGATGGAACCTTCCACCTATCACAGAAACAAGAAGAGCCTCCAAACCCACAGACAGACAGGACAGGATGAGAGGTCCCTCCTGTCCCAGGGTTATAGGATAACTCAGGTGGGAAGGGACCTCGGGAGGTCTTCAGTGCAAACTCTTGCCCCAAACACAGTGAAAGATCAGACCAAGCTGTGCAGGATTTCACCCTTCTGTGTCTTGCAGCCTCCAAGGATGGAGATGCCACAGCTCTCTGGGCAGTGCTTCACTCCTGGTGACTGGGACAATGGTCTAAGAATATTGGAGGTGACCTGCTCTCAGACAACAGCACTGATCCCCATTAACAGAGCCCATGGCTTAATCCCTGTTGGTGGTAACTGGTTTGGTTGCCAACCACAGCCATCCCCACCTGTGAGTCTTGCACCCACCAGCAATCTCCATCATCTGCTGAGGTGACCCATCAAGGCATTTCCCCTTCCCCTCTCTGATTTAGCCCAGGCTTCACATCCCCCACTTGCTGCACCAGCCCAAAAACTACTGAGAGGCATCTTCAGACCAAATGGCCACCCTTCATCCTCATCTCAGAATCACCATCATCATCATCATCATCGAAAGCCTTGGGTTGGAAGGGAACTTAAAACTCAACCAGTCCCACCCCCTGCCATGGGAAGGGACACCTTCCACCAGCCCAGGTTGTTCCAAGCCCTGTCCAACTTTGCCTTGGACACTCCCAGGGATGGGGCAGCCACAGCTTCTCTGGACAACCTGTGCCAGGGCCTGCCCACCCTCACAGGGAAGAATTTCTTCCAAATCTCTGATCTAAACCTGCTCTGTGACAGTTTGAAGCCATTGCCCCTTGTTCCCAAGCTGGAGACACCAATCCCAGGAGTTCTAAGCCTCTGGAGCTCAGCCCTCCTCCCAGTGAAACACACACCAACATGCCCTGAACACCCACTGCCCTTTACTTTATTCCTGCTGCAGTGAAGGGAGTGTGGATGGAGACACCACTCTCACGTGGCAGGTGGACCTTCACCAGCCATGTCCCAGGGTCAGGAGTGGCAAAGGGAATTTTGGGTGCCAGGTGTTTATCAGCATGCAATGTATCATCACTTCCCAGCCTAGAAATAGTGAGAAAGGGAGGAAAAGCTGCAGCAACAGGAGCTGGCAGGGCCCATGAGCAGTGCACAAACCCCTCCCTGCATCCCATGTCCTTGTGCAGCCTCACACACCTCCTGTCACATCTGCCCCGGTGCCACCAAGGATTTTAATCAGCTCACACCTTAAAGACAGAGCACCCAGCCAGGGCTGTATCAGGGGGAGCTGAATGAGCTCTTGCCTTTCCCCCCTGAACACAATTTCCCAGCAAATGGTTATTTTGAATGGCAGGTTTGCCCAGGACATGAGATCTCCCAGCCCCTGGGTATTTATATCAGCATTACACACTCTGAATGCTCCGACACAAGAAGTTACATAGAAAACGCCTTTTGTCCAGCAGCACAATCTGCTTTTTTGTTCCAAGGGGGCCAAGACAATCGGGGCTGAGAAGCTCTACCTTAACATCCTTCCACCACTCATGGACTTAATTCTGGGGAGAATAACTCCCTGCAGTTATTGCCATAAAGCAAGGCAGCGATTCAGAGAGCCCTTTTCACTCGCCCATGCTGGGGGGGACCACCCAAGCGCTGGGAGGACAAAGCCACCCCAGCGGCCGCTGCGAGGGGCACAGCCCACCTGGGGAGGGGGGCATGGATGGTCCTGCAGTGCTGCCCCCCCAGTTTGGGGCAGGGATGCAGCTCGAAGCCCCTGAGCGTCACACAAGGGTGAGGCACGTGCAGAAGGGGATGTTGGCCTCACTGGGTGTGAGTACAAAAGCTGAGGGAAGAAGGATCCAATTTTTTTTAGGAATCCACCTCTTCCCCAACTGCTGTGCTCGTGCCTCAGCTGCAGAGGTGTTTGCCAGCTAATGCATGCAAATCTATGCATATGGATATAGAGAAATGTATGTTAAATAAGAAAATCAACCCTTTCTTTCACAGCCATCATTTGGTTTCCACACACAGGGAGTGGAACTGGAGAGTTCCCCCTTCTCCCATCCCCTTGTCCTCCAGAGAGGGTCATGCTCAGACATCAACTCCTTGACCCCACAAATAGCAACTGTCCAGAAGCCTAAATTAATTCCAGCAGAAACAAATCCCAGAGGAGGGCTGAGCCACATTCCCTGCCCCGTTGGGGTAGCAATATTGTTCCCAGTTCCCAACTGATATTTGACAGGAACAGACCAAAATTCCCACCTCTTAACAGAAAGAAAATCTTCATCTTCCCCACATTGGGGTCCAGAGGGCAGCTCTGCCACTGAAGTCCTGCCTGTGTGGCCTTGGGCTCATCACTTGTCCCCACTGCCTTCCCATATTTACACTAAGTCTGGTCAGAGGGGAAATGCAGGGGCTGGATGGCTGTTCCCATAGGGATTTGATCCGGTGTTTGGGAAGGGCTTTTTCCTGGATTGGGCTGAAATGAGCCTACAGAACAATAATCCTGTGGAAGGGACACACCAACTATAAAAGCCTACACCAATTTCAGTGAGTAATCTTGGAAAAAAAAGCAGAAAAAGGGGGGAAAACATGGATTATTAAGAGAGAGTCTGAGACTCCAAGGGGAATCTCCACTACAGAGGAATAAGGATAAAGTGGCCAGGCTGTGGCTGTGCCTATGCCCTTCCTCCCCAGTTCCAAAATACAGGAGGAGGCAATTCAGCCCCAGCCTCAAACACAGGGAGGTCTCTCAGATCATTGGAGTCTTGTAGACCTTCTAAAATTTATTATTTTGGGGCAGGAGAGATGCACAAACCAAGGCACAGGGGAGGGGAAGGCTGCTCAACCCCCCTGTTACACACTGGAGAATCCACACAGATGGGCAACAGAGTTTTGATTTAATGAATTGTTGGATTTTAATGGAATTTAATGATTGTTGGATCATCAATGGGGCTCTGTGTGCTAGCCCATTTCTCCAAATTCCAGGTGCTGGGGTTGGCTGCAGGTGCTGCTGAGCACCCAGTGGGTCCCAGGTGTGGCTTCTCAAACCCACTGCTGCCATCTGCTGCAAGAATCATAGAATGGATTGGGTTGGAAAAGACCTCCCCTCCAAGATCATCAAGTCCAACCCTTGGGCCAACTCCACTCCCTTTACCACATCATGGCACTCAGTGCCACGGCCAAGCTCACTTGAAAAACCTCCAGGGATGGGGAATCCACCCCCTCTCTGGGCAGCCCATTCCAATCCCTCAGCACTCTCTCTGCAAAGAAGTTTTTTCTCATCTCCAACTTCAATTTCCCCTGGCAGAGCTTGAGCCCCCCGTGCCCCCTTGTCCTATTGCTGAGTGCCTGGGAGAAGAGACCAACCCCCACCTGGCCACAACTTCCCTTCAGGCACTTCCAGACAGTGCTGAGGTCACCTCTCAGCCTCCTCTTCTCCAGCACAAACACCCCCAGCTCCCTCAGCCTCTCCCCACAGCACTTGTGCTCCACTCCCTTCTCCAGCCTCCTTGCTCTTCTCTGGCCCCGCTCCAGCCCCTCAATCTCTTGCCTCAACTCAGGGGCCCACAACTCAACACAACACTCAAGGTGTGGCCTCCCCAAGGCAGAGTCCAGGGGAAGGCTCACTGTCCTGGGCCTGCTGGCCACGCTACTTTGGATCCAGGCCAGGATGCCATTGGCCTTCTTGGCCACCTGGCCACACTCTTGGCTCCTCTTGAGCTTCCTGTCCCTCAGTCCCCCCAGGTCCCTTTCTGCCTGGCTGCTCTCCAGCCACTCTGTGCCCAGCCTGGAGCGCTGCAGGGCTTGGGGTGGCCCAAGGGCAGGACCCAGAGACTTCCCTGGGAGCCAAAGGACATCAAAATCAGGTTGGAAAAACTTTCTGGAACCAGTTTTGCACCTGTTACAGCTTGGTCAGGTGTCTGTGCCTCAGTTTACCTGTGGGAGGTCTATCCTGATAAAAACATGGATCCACATTCTCATTTCAGCATCAGCTGCACCTTGAATTGGGCAGCAGTTCCATTATCAGCTGTTTGCTCTTTTTAAAACATTAAAATACCACAGGCAGCTCATTCATTCCCCCTTCCAGGAGGAAACGCAAACGGAACTAACAGGACAAATCCTTCCCTGGGAGCACATAACTCATGGAAAGCAAAATGAGCAGAAAAAGGCCACATTTGATGCTGTTTCTCCCCAGAGAAGAGTGGCCAAAACATTCCAACTCAGCCGTTTTTTTTTTTTAATCTGCCCATTTGTTTTACTTTTTTCTCTCTTTTTTCCCAATTTTCCAAGGTTTCCTACTTGGCCTCAAGGCACTCGTGGGCAGAATGTTCCCCCTGGCATTGTAAAGAGCTGCCAGTCGTTGCTATTTGGCTTCAAATTTGATTTTTCTCAGGAATTTTGCTTTTGCTTTTGTTTCAGTTCGGAAGGAGGATAAAAGAAAATAAAAGAAACAACAACAACAAAAAAGGGAAGAAATGAAGCCACAAAAAACTTCTCACAGGAGAGCACATCCTGCCCTTGCCCTGCTCTAATGCAAAGGATCAAAGACTTAAAGAAACATTCCTTGAAATGAAGGAAGCAGCCAGGATCATCCCAGCACAGCTTCCAGCCCCCTGCAGAAAGGATTGGAATTGATGGGAGCTCAAAGCTGGATTCAGGGGGAAAAACCAGGAGGATGGTTGCTGGTTTAGGAGATGCTGTGAGGACAAGTGTTCTGCAAAGCCCTTTAGTTTGGGATTGCTTGGAGCAGCTGGTGGAGGGATTTCAAGCCAAGGAAACTCACTGCTGCAGTTTGTTCCTTGGAAAATAAGGATTTGGGCCCAGACTCCTCCTGGGAGGTATTGAATGGAGCAGCTGAAGTCAGTCTGAGCTGCTCTGCAGGGGCCAGCAGGGTGGAGGAGCTTCCAGGGTGACTCAGAATCTCATGGATCAACAGCTGCTCCTGGGGTGGCCAGTTGGGGCTTTTCCTCACGAAAAAGCACAGTCTACACCCAGGGAGAAAGGCTTTTCAGAGGACTAGAGCCTAGAAGAGCAGCTAAAGGAATTCCCAAGTGGCACATCCCAAACTCACGACTTCCAGGCAACATTCCCATCCAGACCAGGCGAAAAACATCCCTACAACAAGGCTTATCCCCACCTGACCTTCATCTCCATGCACCAGCCAAGTGACCCATCCCAAAGCTACATCCCATCACGTTCATGCCATGCCCATGGTGGGCTCTGCTGGCCCCTGGCTGCTCAGAATCCACCTGGACATTGTGTGTTCGTTACCTGGTCTGTAATTACAGATTTCACACCTCCAGAGATCCGTGGCTTTAGGTCCTGGGTGCTGGTTGTAAGTGGATTAGGAGAGCTGCCCTCCAGCTAAAGGCCTCAAACCCTCATTTTTCCCTCATTTTTCCCTACTTGATTCTCAAACACTGATGGGAAGAGGCAGTTGGTCTCCTTCTCCAGCCTCTCCATCCCACATTCCCAGGGTTTCACCCCCCCACATCTATCCCTGTAGAATAAAACAGGGAACCAGCCTCTATTTAGGCTGCAGAGACACAAGTTCATTTTCACATCAGCCCTAATTAGTGACCAGCACATGCCCCTCACACTCTGGGCAGCAGATCAGGGAAGGGTGGGGATATTTTGGCAGCTCTGGCATCAGCATTACCTGCTGGGTGCCCAGCTCCCACCAGGGTGAGCTTATTATTAAAATCCTGATTCATTATATTGCCTTTGTATCTGCATCATGGGTATGGGCTTAAATGTTAATTGCAATCTAATTCTCCAGGATAAATCCCAGCTGTTTCCCTAGAGATGAGTGTGGCACAAGCCCAGAAAATGTAAAGGGAATGAGGGTTTGTCCAAGGGACAGCAGAAACCCAGAGGACTGATTTTAGCAGGGGATGGGCACAGGTTTTACTCTGTATCCCTGAAGTGAGATGAAAAACACACTCCAGGATCTCAGCCCTTGGCCAGCCTTTACCTGGGACTTGACAGATCAAGTTCTTACTCTCTGCCCTGTGGTTTTGGGCAAGGAGATGTCCCTGCTCATGATTCCCTAGATAGAGACCTCTCAGATCCTCATTTGTGATGTTTGTAGGTGCCACATAGGGTTGCTGATGAACATTATGGCCAACCCATGGCAGATCTTCTCCCTCTTCTGCCAGGGCAGCTCAGAATCACAGTTGGACTAAGAATCCTTGGGGGCTTTTTCCTTCTTGGAACTCTGATGGATCTCTAGGAACTTTCAGCACTGACAGCACCCTGCAGTGAGGACTCACCTGCAGTAATGGGAGGGTGCTCAGGCACGGCTGCACCATACAAGACACAGCCCTTGGCTAATTCCCACTTGAATTTGCCTTTCAGCTCAGATTTGCCTTGGCTTGGGGAAATATCTCATGACCCATCTCATGGGAACCCACAACCAAGGCTTGCTGAGGCTGCTGTGTGAGCCCATCCCACTCCTGCCATCCTTGCACATCCTTTGCCCCATGCTCAGGGCAAAAAAAGGGGAAAAGTTCTCAGGCCCGTGTTTGTGGGATGGTGCAAGAACTTTAAAACACAGAGAGGGGGCCTGTGGACAGCTCTGAGAGCCCTCAGATTTCACCTGAGCTGTGCTTAATGGCAAGGGGAGAATGTCAGCCCAGGACCTCTCTCACCCCTCTTCACAGAATCATAGAATGGATTGGGTTGGAAAAGACCTCCCAGATCATCAAGTCCAACCCTTGGGCCAACTCCAGTCCCTTTACCAGATCATGGCACTCAGTGCCACGGCCAAGCTCAGCTGAAAAACCTCCAGGGATGGGGAATCCACCCCCTCTCTGGGCAGCCCATTCCAATCCCTCAGCACTCTCTCTGCAAAGAAGTTTTTTCTGCTCTCCAACTTCAATTTCCCCTGGCAGAGCTTGAGCCCCCCGTGCCCCCTTGTCCTATTGCTGAGTGCCTGGGAGAAGAGACCAACCCCCACCTGGCCACAACTTCCCTTCAGGCACTTCCAGACAGTGCTGAGGTCACCTCTGAGCCTCCTCTTCTCCAGGCTCTTCTCTTGTCATTCTCTGTTTTCTCCTGACACACAGATCTGTTAAAGGAGGTTGTGGATGCCCCAGCCCTGCAAACATTCAAGGCCAGGTTGGGCTCTGAGTAGTCTGATCTGGCTGAAGGTGTCCCTGCTCACCGCAGGGTTGGACTAGATGTTCTTCAAAGGTCCTTTCCAACACAACCCATTCCATGACTCTGTGATAGAAGGGAGCAGGGAATGAACTTGGCAGGGGATTGCTCCCTTGTAGAGAAACAAAATGAGATCAAATGATCCCATCCTGCAGTGACTTGGACATTCATCACCTTTTTAACTCCTTTATGCACCACACCTTTCTCCTAACCCCAACCCCTTCTCTATGGTCCTTCCTCCAGCACCATCCTGCCTCCAACTCCTGCCTTGAAAACCTTGGTGCAAACAAACCCTTCCCCACTGGCATTTCTCCCTCCTGCCATTACACCAGGCACTGTTTTCCTACAACTCTTTTTCTGAATAAACAACACCGGCTGAACAAAACTCTCTAAAGTGACATTTTTCCAGCCTGGAAACAGAAGCTGGACCCCAATAGCCACTGTCTGGGATTTTTTTCTCCATCACACAGGTGTCCAGTGGGGGTCTGTGACCTGATATTGATGTTTTAATTAGGCTGGTTCCCATCTTTCTCCTCCCAAGAGAAACAATCGCCGTCATTCTTGCGGGTGGTCAAAGTTCACCGTGGGCCTGGGACGGCTCTGACATTGATTGGCGGGTCCCAGGGCGACCCCCGTCCCCTCCTTTGACACAACTTGTCAGGTTTGGGCTTATCAATTAGTGGCTGCACAGCTTAATGAGCTTTTGATGATGGAGGCCAGCAGAAATTTCATTCGAAACGCTGTGGTAATAACTTTGCTACCTCTGGTGGGATGTTTTCTTCCAGGTCTCTGTAGCCAAGTGACTTCTCATGGAAAGTTGGAGCACTCTCCACTTTTACAGCTCAGTGATTGGGAATCCTGGCTGGAAAAAACCAGGACACAAAACTGAGTGTTTCTGAGGTGGCAGCTTTGCTAGAAAACCAAAGGACTTCAGAGCACTCAGTTGCTGGAGGGGAAATATTTCAGCTGAGCATTAAAAACTCCAGATTTTCTGTGCATGGGCATTAAGAACAGGAGGATGTGCCACAATAAATCCTACAGAGCTCCATGAAATTGCACAAAGCTCTCAAAATTAGGTGTTTAAATGTTCCTGCCTTTTGTCTTTACACTTGGAGAACATCTCCCCTGTAGGAGACAATTCCAGCAGTGTCCCATTGGTTTGGGGTAGGACCAGGCAAGGAAATATACTCTGGCATTGCTGCACTGCCTGTCCCAGAAACCTGACTGGTCCCAGAGACCAGATCCAACTCAAGATCTGTGGCTGTGGGACCTTCAGGTGACTCCTCAGTTCGTTGCAATTCTAATCCCCAGGGCAGCTCAGAGTAGTCCAGGTCACAGGAGTGAATATCCTTGTGATGAGCCTTGAGAATCCCAGGAAGATCAGATATCCCTCAGGGATTAATCCCATCAAACAGTTTGAGCTGTGGGTAATCCCATGGCCCCACCATGAAGATCTCAAAGCACCAGTGAGGAGTGGCTGGTGTCCTCAGGGGGTGCCCAAAGACATGGGACAGTGGTGGTTGTCCATCTCTCCATCCTGCATAGACTGAGCCCCATGGACTGGACACCTGATGAAGCTGCACTTCCATCAGTGCAGGTCTGATTGCAGCACTGCCAAGTGACCTCCAACGTTAAAATACTGCCATGGAGTAAACCCAAAACTGGAGAAGGTGGAGGGAGATACCAACCATTCACAGAATAGAATTGATTGGGTTAGAAAAGACCTCCGAGATCATCAAGTCCAACCCTTGCTCCAACTCCAGTCCCTTTACCAGATCATGGCACTCAGTGCCACGGCCAAGCTCACCTTAAAAACCTCCAGGGATGGGGAATCCACCCCCTCTCTGGGCAGCCCATTCCAATCCCTCAGCACTCTCTCTGCAAAGAATTTGTTTCTCATCTCCAACTTCAATTTGCCCTGGCAGAGCTTGAGCCCCCCGTGCCCCCTTGTCCTATTGCTGAGTGCCTGGGAGAAGAGACTAACCCCCACCTGGCCACACCTTCCCTTCAGGCACTTCCAGACAGTGCTGAGGTCGCCTCTGAGCCTCCTCTTCTCCAGGCTAAACATCCCCAGCTCCCTCAGCCTCTCCCCATAGGATTTGTGGTATTCATGGTACCAACCATCACCATCAGCAGATCATGAGTCTTGAGCTGCACAACTGCCCCAACAACAGCCCCTCAGGGGTTAAAACCCAACCCTGTTCCTCACTCCTGAAACACAAACATCCTCCGGGCTCACAGCTCTGAGAGTTCAGGAGCAGCTGCCAGTTGGTGGCCACAGCACCTCCACACACTGGTAAATTCAGCTCATCATTCCCTTTGTGGGGAGGTCTGGCTGCTTAAAAAGGAGGTGCATGAACATGGCTGTGGTTCTGCTGCTGCTGTAGATGTCTGAAATGCTGTCAGATGTGCTTATGGCTGATGGCAACACCTTTACATTTGAAGTGCTCTGTGGGAAAGATGCAGCCAGTGAGCGCTCCTTGACCACAGATGTTGGAGGGACAGGGAAGGCTGAGCAGGTCACAGGGTGTTTTCCAGGCAAAACATCCTGCCAGGGTGCATTTTCCAACCTAAATGCTGAGGAAATTAAGTGCTTGGGATCTAAATAACATGGGGCACATGGCAAAGCCATTCTTGTTGTCCCAGGGGGAAGCCCACTGGCTAAGTGTGGTCATCTCTGCTGGAGTTTTCCCTCTAGAGGTGATGGAGAGCTATTGGAGGTTGTCTTGGGTTGAGCTGGCAACACACCAACTGCTTAAGTACAGAGAAAAAGGGTTCTTCTCTTCTAACTAGCTAAGGGAAAAGGGAAGAAGAAGGAGAGGGGGAAAAAACTCTAGAAGAAACTAAACTGAATAAAAAGGAATTATATTTTCTAACATGCACAACCACGCTATATACACAGTATGTGGGATCTCACCCCCAGGGCAAAAGGGATAAGGGAAGAGGGGGCTGGTTAACCAGAAAATTAGGAGGAAACAAAACCAAACTAAAAAAAACCCAAATGAAACAGACAAACACAATTAGAAACTTCAAAGGAAGAGGAAGCATGAAACAATCTCACCCAGGACAGGAGAACAACAACAACAACAGGAGGGATCAGACTCCAGGCTCTCTTAGCAGCTCCTGGCCAAGGAAAGGAAGAACAACTCCTCCTCTCCTAGGTGGAAAACACGTGTGGAATACTTGTAACTTCCTTAGATACACTGGTTACTGGGGAAGCCATGGGTCAAACCATTACAGAGCTGCTGTCTGGAGTGGGATGGAGGAGTCACTCCTATTTATCTCCACTGACTGTACTATGAGGGTGGGCAGGCCCTGGCACAGGTTGGCCAGAGAGGCTGTGGCTGCCCCATCCCTGGAATATGTCCAAGGCCAGGTTGGACAGGGCTTGGAGCAACCCGGGCTAGTGGGAGGTGTCCCCGCCCATGGCAGAGGGTTGGAACAAGATGATTCTGAAGGTCCCCCTGACCCAAACCATTCCATGACAGCACAAGCCCCACCTTTTCCTGACTAATCCCTCTGCCCTGGGTACCAAAAGGCATCACCAAGGCTGCTCCAACAGGGCACGATCCTGCTGAAAACACAGCCAAGAGCTTTATCCAGAGGTGTCAGCAATCAGCAATGCTGATGTTGTACATCTTCACTCACAGGTCTCGCTGCACGTCACTGAGTCATGAAGTGCAGCTATTTCCAAATTAAGGAGAAAAGAAGTGAGGCAGAGAGAGCTACAGCAATTTGCCCAAGATCCCTGGGGAGCTGGAGTCACGAGCACGGAGCTGATCTGCTCCCTTCGCTCTCCAGGCTTCAGTCCCACACTAGAGATGCTCTCAAAGGTGCTCCAACTGTGTGGGCCCTTCTGCCACCTAAGTCAGCTCTGAGAGGAGAAATCCTGCCAAAATAAAAGCTCTGGCTGCATATATTCCTATTTATCTGCCTAGTCAGAGTTTTGCTTGCTCTTCTCCCCATTTCCCCCTTCCTTTTGATGCCAGGATGGTAAAACAGGAGCAGCAAGATTAGATCTGCCATCTTTTCAACAGCCCCAGGCCCATCTATAGGTGACCCCAGGGGCACAAATCCAAGGAATAATTGCTTGGTATTATTTTTGGTAGCAAATTGCTGCGGGGGTGGGATGGGGGGTGGTGTCATTTCTCAGCTCCTATGAGTAATTGCAATTCTCACCCCGAGGTAAGAGACTCAGAGGTGAGAAACCCTCAACCTGACAGCAACCAGGAGCTTTAGGGCAGCAGAAAGAAGAGCAGCGATGGACCTCAGTGTCCTTCAGCCTCTTCCACTATGGTGTCACCCCAAAATATCCCAAAATGACTTTTCCATCACGAATTTAGTGCCTGGGCATCGCTGCCACCAGCTCAGAGGTCTCCACCACCCAACTATACCAGACACTGGCAGATTCTCACCAAGTATCTTGTCAACAGACAACTTGCCCACACTTGGGAGACCAAGATGATTTTTGGAGACCTTGGAGTTAGAACAAATCCAGCCCATGGTGGGTATTTTTCCTGAGGCAGATGCAAAAGGAAAAGAATCACAGGGGAAGTGTTTTGTGACTCCGGGTGGTATTTTTATAACCTCAGGAATTGCCTTGCACAAACATTTCTCTTTTTTTTTTTTTTTTTTT
>VWZD01007538.1:0-31254 GCA_013396695.1 Sakesphorus luctuosus | reverse complement strand
GGAGGCAGGTGTATGTTTTTGTCTCTTTGTCTTTTTCTTTGACCACATTAGAAGATGCCAGTTGGCCCCGGTTATCCAACCGGATGTGGAGATGAGCTTTGTTTAGGCCACTTTTTCTAGGCCCCTCTCCATGTGGAGCAAGCAATGGTCTCCTTAAAAAAGGCTGCTTGGTCATTCAGGATGCTGCCTCACGAGATTGTCATCTCTGAGGTCAGTCTCGAATGACCAATATCCTGACCTGCCTGCATGCATGGTTGGGGCTGCGGCTTCCAGTGCATCTTATCACCTGCTGTTTTGACCCTCACTTGTCGCTACGGGACTTTGCAATGTGGGTGAACCCTTCGAGCCTGCGCAATGGATTTTTTAGGTGAGGCACAGCGTGCACAGAACTGGCCCTACCCCTTACTCCAAAGGTTCGTCTGCCAGGGCCTAGTGAGCTTGGACGGTGACAGCAAATACCTCAGGACGTAGGTTTGGTTAGAGTATCCTTCTCTTAGATGGACGGCCTTACAGGGCTAAGTGAGCTCCATTCACCTGGGTTTTGGAGTTAGAGCTGTCCTTCTCCTAGGATGGTTGCCAGACAGCTAGCAAGCCCATCCTGCCCATGGACACACTTTGTCTGACCCTTCAGCTGAGACCTATCTGGCATGGGTGACCCTATTGGAGGCACATACCACTGCCAGCATAGCACACAACCTCATGAGGGCATGCAAGCTTCTCTCCCGCAACAAGGGGGTGTCCCCAGAGAAGGGGGATTATATAGTTTACATGGATTTTCCTGGGTTGCTCTCATATTAGGTGGCATTAGAAGTTACTAAAGCTCTTTCTCACAGATTTGTGCGCTTTCTCATGCCCTGCCAAGGCCATGGTGTTTGTGAGAAACCACCTGTAGAAAGTGTAAAGACAAAACAGAAGAAGAAGGCCCGGAGGTTCTGGAACTTCTCCAAGGGGCAGTTCTGAAGACCGTATGGATGGGGCACAGAGGGAAATGAGAATCACGGTTGGTCATAGATATGTCATATGTTAATTGCTGGAGAGGTTATAAAGGCCATGACATGCCTGGTCACCGGTGTGCATGTCTGTGTGCATGGGTCCATGGGTGCGTATGTGGGCCTGTGCATGTGTGTGCACAGACGTCAGATGTGCACCTTGAAAGCTTTCAATAAAAGTATACCATCTGGTTTTTTTCCATTAGTATTGTTTCTGAGTGTCTATTTCCACAGGAATTAGGCAACAGGCAACATGACCATTAAGCATTAACGGACAATTGAAATATTATGACTGAAAGGCTCTTTGACAAAAGCACAAAGAAACAAACAAATCAAAAACAGATTCTCTTTCCATGTGTTTGTGTGCATGTTCATGTGAACTTTGTAACAGGATGGGAGCTATTTCTCTGCAATAGGTAAACTTGTAACAACAACTATCTGACATAACAAGAAGGTAATATTTGAATTGAACTTTACAGTTCTCACAGCGGTTTGAAATTCTGGTTGAAAAAAATGCACAGTTCAAAAAATACCAACTTGAAACTTTAGCATCAAGTGTCTGAAGCATGAAGTCTTGAGTAAGCACTATCCTACCAGAAAATTGTTCCGTTTGCATTGTTTTGCAACAATAAATCCCAGGGTCGACCAGAAATCCTAAGTCACGTTTCAGAGAAAGTAAATATTTAAATTAATTACTTGCTCACTTTCTACTTAAAAGAAATAATATCACTTTGAAGTAAAAAAATCACTACCCATAATTACCCCTTTCTCTCTTTTGGTATATAAAAGGTATCTGTGCTACAAGCTCATAATACATGTCTATCTTCCCTTGAATACAGAATGAGGAATATTCCTCTGTGTAGATCACGAACCACTGGAATTTCTAGGAGCATTTTCCAGTAGCCACTATTGCAAATTCAGTGCCCACTAGTACTCCAAAGGAACTAAACTAGAAGAAGACATCTGTATGGAATGCAGCTCCACTCCCACATATCCAGGTTCAGGTACAATGGAGATCTCTGCAGCTGAAGGTTAGTATTTTCTAGCAAGCTATTTGGCTCACCCCTCTACAGGTGAGCCTCAGCCAAGGGTCCTTTCTGGTCACCACTACATTTGGCAGTTAAAAAACGTCAAGTGGTACTCACACATACAGGTTTTATTTCATTAGCATATGTAGGACATGAGAAGTAATACGTATTTTCAAATTGTATATGTACTTTTCAAGTGAAAAAATATGTATTTTCAAGTTAATGAAACATAGTTCAGCTTTTGGTCACTGTTGGGACCATTCCTGTGCCTCAGCTCCCACCAGCTGCTCCATTTGAAACAAAGCACACCCACAGCGCCCTGTGCCACTCCATTTCAGCCTCTCACTGGGCAGCACCCCAAGCTCGCTAAAAGCTCCTGCTCCTAAGGTTATGGACAGCATGTTTCTGCTGAAGGATTACCAGCATAGATGCTTGTCCTTGCTGAGCTCTGTCTTCTAGTGTTTCTCCACAGCCTTGTTCACAAAGCTGCATCTCTTTGGTGAACAGCAATTGAGCAATGGTGTTTCCATGGCCTGCATTGTGGATATCTGTTTCACCATGAACCTCTATAGGCTTCAGTGGAAGGATAATAAAGCATGGTCCTCTCCATAGGCTGTAGGGGAATTTCTGCTCTCTGATCCTTGGAGCATTTCCTCTTCCTCCTTCTTCACTGACCTTGATGTTCAAAGGGCTATTTCTCTCACACTTTTCTCATCTCTCTCTCACACAGCTGCTGTGCAGCACTTTTAACCTTGCTTAAATATATTATGACCAGAGGTGCCACCAGTCTCAGTGCTCAGTTTTGGGCTGTGATGTGTCTGTTTTGGAGGCAGTTGAAACTGTCTCTGTCTGAGATAGTGACAGCCCCTGGTCTGTTCTCACAAAGGTCACTCTGCAGTCTTTGTGTCACCAAAACCTTGCAACATAAACCAAATACACTCCATTTCATTTTTATTCCAGGGAGATTGAGAATTCAGGCTACATAGAATAACTAATCATTATTATTATGTAGTTACAGAAATGTATTCACATTATTACAAGCATCACTACATTGCCCGAAACAAAACCTATGCTAAAAACAAGTCAAGTAATAATACCCAGATCATTCTTCAAGCAGAGCAAGGCAAGTCCTAAGGTCTGCAGACTAATCTTTGGATCATAATGGGTATGGAAATGCATTTGTTTCCAGCCTCAAGTGTGTGCCCAACTGGAGATGAGGTAGGCACAAGCACTGAACATCACCATTCCATGGCATATATTTTAGGTCCTATGTGCTAAGCAGGATAGCTCGAGCAGGTGGACACTGATTTTTATTCATACAAACACAGGTCTGTGCACCACTCCTGGCTTCTGGTGCAAGGTTGTTCTATGAATGTACTGTTTTTCTCTAGCATAGGGTTAATTTTCCTCAAAATAGCTCATATGGTGCCATGTTTCAGATTTGTGCTGAAAACACTCCTGATCATACAGAGATGTTTCATTTATTGCTTACACAGAGACAAGGCCTTTTTTGTTTCCCACCCCACCATTGAGTAGACTGGGGGTGCACAAGACATTGGGAGGAGACACAACTGGTTCAGTTGACTCCAACTGACTAAAGGAATTTTCCATACCATATGATCTCATGTTCAGCACAAAAACAAGGAGGAAGGTTGACTGGTTCTTCAGGACTGGCTGGGCATCAGTAATTTGGTGGTTAACAAATGTTTTTGTTTGCACCACTTGTCTTTCTGGTATTTTACCTCTCTCTTTTTGTTATTTTCATTATAATTTAGCATTATGAATTCAGTTCAAATATTAAGCTGTTTTGATCTCAACCCACAAGTTTTCTCACTTTGACTGTTCCTGTTCTCTCTTCCATTCCCATGGCCCATGGGGAGGAGTGGCAAGTTCTGGGGTGTTTAGTTGCCATGTGGAGTTAAACTGTAACAGTCCTTTTTTTGTGTCCAAAGTGTGGCTTGAACACATAATCCCAGTATTAAGTCTCATGCTCCATTGACTGAGCTAGATGAGAAATGGGATACTTGATGTACATGTAGCTGTTGGAGGTGTCCAGATCTGGCTGGCAGCTGGCCTTTCCAGAAAGCAGTTCTACTGTGAGGACAGCCTGGGCACAGTGCTGAGTGTAGGCATATGTATTCCCCAGAAGGCTATTGTTTTCATTATTTAACACTTTCCAACAGAGACATGGAACAAAAGCTGTCAATAACTTTAGCTCAGGTCAACTGATTGGAGCTTTGTCAAATCCAAAGCTGTCCTTACCCTGGTTGTTACCACAGTCTGGTCTGTTCAGCACTAAAACACAATCATCTGGTGAGCAAAGGCTGGGCACATGAAGTTTAGCAATGTCAAATGTAAAGTCCTCCACTTGTGTTGGGACAATCTCCAATATCAATAAACTGGATTAAGAGCAGCCTTGCAGAGAAAGACTTGGGGATACTTGGGGATGAAAAATTGAGCTGGCAATGTGTACTTAGAGCCTGGAAAGTCAGTCATATCCTTGGCTGCATCAAAAGAAGTGTGGCCAGCAAGTCAAGGGCAGTGATTCTCTCACTCTGCCATGCTCTTGAGACCCAAACTGGCACGCTGCATCTGGCTCTGGGGCCTTCAGAACAAGAAAGACACAGACCTGTTGGAGTGAGTCCAGAGGAGGTCATAAAAGTGCTTAGAGGATTGGAGAACCCATGCTGTGGAGACAGCCTGATAGAGTTCAGGTTGTTCAGTCCGGGAAAGAGAAGGTTCTGGGGAGACCTTATTGCAGCATTTCAGTATATTCAGAGGACTTACAAGTAAGACAGAAGGACCTTTTAACAGAGCCTGTGGTGATTGGACAGGGAGTTACAGTTTTGAACTGAAAGAAGGTAGATTTAGACAATATATAAGGAAGAAGATTTTTATGAAGATAGTGGTAAGACACTGGCACAGGTTGCCCAATGAAGTTGTAGATACTCCATCACTGGAAAGGTTTAAGGCTAGGTGAGATGGGGCTTTGTATTAGGGTGTAATAAAATATTATTATTTTTGGTCCGTGTCTGGCCCTGCTGCTTGGTCAGTTATAGAAAAAACTTGAAAGCAAAGAGAGTACTTTTAATTTAAATGATCAATAGAGCATGAAAGAGTGAGAAAGCAGTTATAACATGCTGGGAAACCAGGCAAAGTAGTGTACAAAGTAACTATGTAACACTAGATGTTCTCTATTATCAAGGCTGTGTTCTCCCTGACTTGGCTGCACGTCTCAAGATAGATACAAACACCCTGGAAACACAATAGTGAAGTTTGTACAGGGGGGATGAGGAAGCTAATAATGGGAGGAAGATAATGTGGGCAGAGGTCATACAACCACTACCCAACAGGCGAGCATGCACAGACTGTTGCCACTTATGTAATTAATAGGTGGGGTTTGGCTGCCTCTCAGGTATCACCTTATACTGTGTCCTGGCCCTACGTGGCATACTGGTAGCTGATAAATAGGGACACCAGGAGTGAGGGAGCTGAGCAACACCCATCCTTCCACTGAGACTTTGTTAGCTCCACGGGGACATCCACTAAGCATGGGTGCCATCGAGCTTCTTGATCTTGATAGCCCTGGCCTGTCTGCTGGAGTGAGCACCAGTGATAAGAAGTAACCNCTCCTGATCATACAGAGATGTTTCATTTATTGCTTACACAGAGACAAGGCCTTTTTTGTTTCCCACCCCACCATTGAGTAGACTGGGGGTGCACAAGACATTGGGAGGAGACACAACTGGTTCAGTTGACTCCAACTGACTAAAGGAATTTTCCATACCATATGATCTCATGTTCAGCACAAAAACAAGGAGGAAGGTTGACTGGTTCTTCAGGACTGGCTGGGCATCAGTAATTTGGTGGTTAACAAATGTTTTTGTTTGCACCACTTGTCTTTCTGGTATTTTACCTCTCTCTTTTTGTTATTTTCATTATAATTTAGCATTATGAATTCAGTTCAAATATTAAGCTGTTTTGATCTCAACCCACAAGTTTTCTCACTTTGACTGTTCCTGTTCTCTCTTCCATTCCCATGGCCCATGGGGAGGAGTGGCAAGTTCTGGGGTGTTTAGTTGCCATGTGGAGTTAAACTGTAACAGTCCTTTTTTTGTGTCCAAAGTGTGGCTTGAACACATAATCCCAGTATTAAGTCTCATGCTCCATTGACTGAGCTAGATGAGAAATGGGATACTTGATGTACATGTAGCTGTTGGAGGTGTCCAGATCTGGCTGGCAGCTGGCCTTTCCAGAAAGCAGTTCTACTGTGAGGACAGCCTGGGCACAGTGCTGAGTGTAGGCATATGTATTCCCCAGAAGGCTATTGTTTTCATTATTTAACACTTTCCAACAGAGACATGGAACAAAAGCTGTCAATAACTTTAGCTCAGGTCAACTGATTGGAGCTTTGTCAAATCCAAAGCTGTCCTTACCCTGGTTGTTACCACAGTCTGGTCTGTTCAGCACTAAAACACAATCATCTGGTGAGCAAAGGCTGGGCACATGAAGTTTAGCAATGTCAAATGTAAAGTCCTCCACTTGTGTTGGGACAATCTCCAATATCAATAAACTGGATTAAGAGCAGCCTTGCAGAGAAAGACTTGGGGATACTTGGGGATGAAAAATTGAGCTGGCAATGTGTACTTAGAGCCTGGAAAGTCAGTCATATCCTTGGCTGCATCAAAAGAAGTGTGGCCAGCAAGTCAAGGGCAGTGATTCTCTCACTCTGCCATGCTCTTGAGACCCAAACTGGCACGCTGCATCTGGCTCTGGGGCCTTCAGAACAAGAAAGACACAGACCTGTTGGAGTGAGTCCAGAGGAGGTCATAAAAGTGCTTAGAGGATTGGAGAACCCATGCTGTGGAGACAGCCTGATAGAGTTCAGGTTGTTCAGTCCGGGAAAGAGAAGGTTCTGGGGAGACCTTATTGCAGCATTTCAGTATATTCAGAGGACTTACAAGTAAGACAGAAGGACCTTTTAACAGAGCCTGTGGTGATTGGACAGGGAGTTACAGTTTTGAACTGAAAGAAGGTAGATTTAGACAATATATAAGGAAGAAGATTTTTATGAAGATAGTGGTAAGACACTGGCACAGGTTGCCCAATGAAGTTGTAGATACTCCATCACTGGAAAGGTTTAAGGCTAGGTGAGATGGGGCTTTGTATTAGGGTGTAATAAAATATTATTATTTTTGGTCCGTGTCTGGCCCTGCTGCTTGGTCAGTTATAGAAAAAACTTGAAAGCAAAGAGAGTACTTTTAATTTAAATGATCAATAGAGCATGAAAGAGTGAGAAAGCAGTTATAACATGCTGGGAAACCAGGCAAAGTAGTGTACAAAGTAACTATGTAACACTAGATGTTCTCTATTATCAAGGCTGTGTTCTCCCTGACTTGGCTGCACGTCTCAAGATAGATACAAACACCCTGGAAACACAATAGTGAAGTTTGTACAGGGGGGATGAGGAAGCTAATAATGGGAGGAAGATAATGTGGGCAGAGGTCATACAACCACTACCCAACAGGCGAGCATGCACAGACTGTTGCCACTTATGTAATTAATAGGTGGGGTTTGGCTGCCTCTCAGGTATCACCTTATACTGTGTCCTGGCCCTACGTGGCATACTGGTAGCTGATAAATAGGGACACCAGGAGTGAGGGAGCTGAGCAACACCCATCCTTCCACTGAGACTTTGTTAGCTCCACGGGGACATCCACTAAGCATGGGTGCCATCGAGCTTCTTGATCTTGATAGCCCTGGCCTGTCTGCTGGAGTGAGCACCAGTGATAAGAAGTAACCACTGAAACATCAACTATTTTGTATCCTTTTGTATCCTTTCATCAAGTTTTAAGTGTTTCATTCTTTTTATTCTCTTTTGTATTGAATATTAATTATTTTATCCTTTTAATTCTCTTTTGCTAGTTGGTATTGCTATAAATGCTGTTTGTGGTATTTTATGACTGTGATTACCTTTATTCTGGACATGTATCTAAAATGAACTGTTACAGGCTTTGAGCAACCTGGTCTAATGAAAGATAACCCTGCCCATGGTAAGGAGACTGAACAAAGTCAGCCTCCAGAACATCATGACTCTAAAGGTCCCTTACAACTCAAATACAAACCATTCTCTGCTACTATGATTCTCACATATCTGAGCAGCAGTTTTGAGCAGGCTTTGTCCTGTGACAGAAGCAGAAATGTGGGGCTTCCTCAGCTACTGGTGTGGGAGCTTTTTTTACAAATTGAGACTGACTGGTGTCTTGTTTATTGTTAGATGGATACAGTGTAGTTGTGAGGAGGAAGTGAGAAATGGCATGCTGGATTTTCGCATATTAGGAAGTTCTAGCCAGTGAAATGCCATGAGGTAGAAGCCTTTGGGTAGGAAATAAAAATTTGAGACATATCCAAAGGTCCCTTACAGCTGTTTTTTGGTGTGGTTTTTTTGACAGTTTACATTGTAGGACCTACTAGGCTGCACTGAGATACAGCCATCTGCCCTTTATGGGGGAGTTAAAAGGAGAATGTGCATACAGCCTGCAAGCATGTCCTGCTAACATCACTGTCATGACCCACCCAGCAGAGGCTGAGCAGACTACACTGTATATGGTGAGCAGCTCCTGCTCACCCACCCACCCACCCGTACATGCCACTGTCCTAGTTCAGTAGGTGAGACCAGTTTATCACTGTGTGGGTGTGACCAAAGTTACGTATTCTACACCCTCCATTCATTTCCCGTGAACTGTTTACAATGGACCATTTGCAGCAGCTGCCCAGGGCTCACCTGATCCCTCAGGTTGCAAGCTGGGTGTTAAGAAGCCTATGAGATAAGAGCTGTGATAACTCCTCTCCAGGAAGTCGTTAGCACCTTCACACCCAGCCTGAGGGGGCATGTCTGCTAATGGGCCATCAACAATTCCAAAAATATCCCATGACTCACAGAGTTAGATCATCCATTGTGGAACTCCCCGCCCTGGGAGAGGTACTGGGCATTCCCACCTGGACCTGAGGGTATATAATCTTGGGGTTTGAAGACCTCAGGGATCACTTGTCAGATCCAGAGGGGGACCAGAACCTTGACAGGACTGTGACCACCATTCTCGACCAGACTGTGACCATCATCTGTACCAACAGGTTTTTCCCTTCCTTTTATTTTGGACTCATGGGAACCACATGGGGCTCAGCATAGGGGCCAACAAACACTTTGTGTTTGTGCCCCATGGTGCTGGGTCATACTACTGGGTTTTGTAGGTTTAAACCAATTTCTCTTTGTGTCATTGTATTTTTTGTAACACTTTTATTAAATTGTAACTCTGACTTATAATCTCTTTTGTGTTGGGTTCATTTCTCCTGCTGGTTTACCTTTAAACCAGCACAGTCACACAAGAAACTAGGTGTTCATCTCCACCTTTCATCCTGCGTACCATAGGGATGCCTCTTCCTGTGTAAATAACTCCTAGTCTCAGATTTCCAACCAGCTCCTCCTAGAAACCTAGTTTCTTTGCTTACCACAGGACTTGCCACTTTTATACAGCTAGTGGAGAGAGAGGTAAGGACAGCTAGGAGCTGCATAGGGAAGTGGTGGAGTCACCATCCCTGCCAAGTGTTCAAAAAAAAAGTGGACATGACACTTAGTGCAATGATTTAGCAGACATGGTGGTACTCAGTCAAACTTGATGATCTTGGAGGTCTTTTCCAACCTTAGTGATTCTCTGACTTTATGACAGAGTGAGCTGTGGGGGAAGGAGGACAGATGGACAAACAGGTGAAGCAATGGTTATGGATGTGTGTGCAGACAAGGACAGATTGATTGAGCTGCAGATGCATAAGTAGAAATATCTCCGGCACTTGTTCCTGTTCAGAACAGCCACCAATGCACAGAGATCTCGCTCACAGGCTCGCTCCTCTGCTCTTCACAGGACATGGATAACAGCACAGGATGCAACAGTGTTTTGTGTGAAGCAAAGACGGCCCCAGCTGCCTGTGGGTGGGAAGTTGTGTATCCAAGGTGTGTTTTATCCCATCTCAGAAGCGACATTTCGAGTCCAGTGGCAGAATTACATCCTTGAAGGAATTTCTTTTTCCATGACCCCAAGAAGACATGCAGGAAGGTGCCAGAGGGAAGGGAGGCTCAGAGTCAATGCCTGATTCCAAACTGCACAATTCTTCATTTTCAATTATCAACATTAAAACCCAGTTCATAGGATGGCAGAATCACATAATCACCAGCTGGTTTGGGTTTGAAAGTGGCCTTTAAAGGTATTCCTGCCCAAGCCCCCTGCCAGGGGCAGAGACACCTTCCACTATCCCAGGCTGCTCCAAGCGTCGTATAGCCTGGGATAGTGGACACTTCCAGGAATGGGGCAGCCACAGCTTCTCGGGGCATTTATTTTAGCTCTTTTATCGAACTGATTCATTGCCCTGACGAACTCCTCAGGTTGCCATCTCATCACTCCTGCCCAGCTCAGCGCTGTGCCTTCTCCCGCGCTATTCCCCCGCGCCTGCTGCTTCGAGTAGGGCCCATTTTCCAGCCAATTCGCAGGGCCCGGCGATGCCCCTTTAAGTGTCCCCCCTCCGCCGCGGGGGCCCGTGCGGGGGCTCGGGGGGAGAAAGGCGCATGCGCGGACGGCGCTGCCAGGAGCATGCGCGGCTCAGCAATGCGGGTGGTAGTGGGTGAGTGCGGGAGGGGGCGGTGCTGAGGGAAGGCAGTTCGGGGACACCGCGAGTGCGGGGGGGACACCGCGAGTGAGAGGGGACGCCCTGAGAGTGAGGGGACAGTGAGCGTGCGGGGCCCTGTGAGCGGGACGCAGTTTTGGAGGGAACCAAGGTCGCCTCTTCCCACTGTGGTGTGGGATCTGGTGTGGGGGGTGCTGGGCCTGAAGTGATCCTGCCCCCGCCATGGTCCCTGTCTTGGGTGACGGCCTGTCTCTCTCTCCCCAGGTGGAGGGACTGGCTTCGTGGGCAGAGCCCTGACCCAGCTGCTGCGGAGCCGCGGGCACCAAGTGACCCATGTGTCTCGACAAGGGGGCAAGGATCGGATCAGCTGGGTGCGAGATGAGAGGTCACAGGAGGGGAATGTGGCAGGGCTGAGGAACAAGGCTGCTTGCCCTGGCCTGCAGTGGCACAGAGGGAATCTGTCATGGGGAATCTGACAGATGTACTTTTGGGCTCTTGAGTGTGATGCCTTAGATCACGTATCCCTGTGAATAGAAACACACTGAAGACAAGTTAATGAAAAAAGATATAGGGTTTTATTATTTAGAAGCTTCCACGATCAAACCTAGGGGGGTTGACCCCTAGGTCAGGAAGTTTCAGGGGTTTTATACCCCTTATTGACATCCAATCAAGACTCTCATTTCTCTTAAATGCCCACCCAAAAGTTCTGTCAATCTATCCCCTTTGTCATGGGGGGGCAGTTGGGCCTTCTCCTGTTGTTTGTCTTCTGTTATCTTGCAGGTGGCTGTTCAAAAACAGCTTGGCCTTGGCTAAGCCTGTGAGCAGCTCCCAAACTCGTGAGAAAGGCACTTAATATGCACACTTAAAATCAGTAACTCAGCAGAGACTATATGATTCTAAAACCTTCTAAAATTACATTAAATTCTTAGGCATCAAGTGCTCCATGGGTTACAGTTACTGGAATGGGTACAGCTGTAGCTCCAAGGAGCAAAACTGTCTCCATTCATGCTTGTGCTCCAGGCAGGATCAGGAAGGAACTGGCTGGAGTTCTTGAGAGCCCTCCCTGCTTGGTTGTTGGGAAGGCTTGAGCAGAGGGGAGGCTTGATATGTGATGTCTCTGTTACTCCTGCCTAGGAAGAGTTGTCACGCACTGGACTGCCCCTGTGCGATGCTGTGGTCAACTTGGCTGGTGAAAATGTCCTCAACCCTTTCCGCAGGTAACTTGATCTCCCATAGTGCGGTTGGGACAAGGTGAAGGCAAGACAGTCCTGTGTTGTCAAACAATGTGGAAGGGGAGGAAACAGTATGTCCAGGAAGCTCTTGAGTTAACTAACTGTTGACATCTGCATCCTCAAGTATCCAAAACATTTCAGTGGGCCTTTCAGGTTCTGAGAGACCTTTGGAATAAAAGTTCCCTTCTAAATCTACAGCTGGAGGTCAGAAAAATTGGTTCCACATTTCCAGAAGGACACTGGATGCCTACATTTGATAATGCAAAATCAGAACCAAAGTTTGACTTCTATGAGCAACACCATCTCTGGTCTCCAGCTGCTCTGCTGCCTTTGTTCTAAGGTAGTCCAAAACTCACAACGTTTTAAAGGAAGTGAAGAGCTACTATCTCCCAAAGTTCCCCTCCATTTAGGTTGTAAAGTCACAAGTCCTTCCACTGCTCCTTCCACTATCTCCCAAAGTTCCCCTCCATTTAGGTTGTAAAGTCACAAGTCCTTCCACTGCTCTGGGGGGATGGGAGTTCTGTGACGACTTCTGTGCTTGTGAGCAGGTGTCTGCTGTGGCCCCCCTTGGTGCTGTTGTTTCTTGGGTTGTCCTTGTGAGGAGCGTAATCTGTGACTCTCCCTTTCCCAGATGGGGTGATGCCTTCTGCAAGGAAGTCATCAGCAGCCGGGTTGAGACCACGAAGACCTTGGCTAAAGCCATTGTTGATGCTGAACAGCCACCCCGTGCTTGGGTCCTCGTCACTGGAGTAGGTATTGGTTGGGCCCGGCCAAGACATGAATCATGCTGACCTGGAGAGGTTTTACCTCTAGATAGAAACATACTTCCGGGGGAACACATCTTGCCCTGAAATGTCAGCTTTATTGTCATCAATGTCACTGTATTTAGGCAAGCCTTGATCAGCTTTTTCATACTTCTGGGGAGGAATTTGGGTCCCTATGCTTTCTCTTGGTGTCTTTAGGACAGAACCTTTTCTGTGTTTTCCTGTGAAAACCTTTAGGCATCCTGTACAACCAATTTGTTTAAACAGTGCCTCAGGTGAATCCCTCTGTGTGTCTGCCTGCAGCTTTGCGTTTTTGTTTGCTGCAGTCTTGAAAGGTGCCATGGTTTATTCTCTGTAATGCCCAGTTTTAGAGCAGGTGCCATTCTGTGCAGCCAGCTCTGTTGCTTGCAGGCCTATTTGGTTTTTGGGGCTGCCAGCTCAATCTCAGTGTACCCCCATGAACTTGTAGAGTGCATCAGTAGTTCAAAAGCTTGTCAGCATTGCCATCATAGAGACCCTGTGCCATTCATATGATGATGTCTGTGGTGGAATGATGGCATTTAGAATCACAGAATCCCAGAATGGTTTGGGCTGGAAGGTACCTTAAAGACCATTCAGTTTCAAACCCCTGCCATGGGCAGGGACACTTTCCATTAGACCAGATTGCTCCAAGACCTGTTCAGCTTTGCCTTGAATACTTCCAGGGATGAGACAGGCTGGGCAACCTATGCCAGTGCCTTTGCACTCTCACAGGGAGGAATTTCTTCTTAATACCTAATCTAAACGTACTCTCAGATTGAAGCATTCCCCCTTGTCCTGTCACTCATTGTAAATAGTTTCTTTTCAGCTTGGTTGTCGGCTCCCTTCAGGTACTGGCAGGTCGCCCTGAAGCCTTTTCTTTTCCAAGCTGAACAATCTCAATTCTTTCAGCCTTTCCTCATAGGAGTTCTGGGCTCTTGGAGGCAGGGAAGATAGTCCAATGGGGAAGGGGGGGTTGGTGTCATCATTCAACTCTGACCCCATTTCTACTGTTACCCTGCAGGCTATTACCGCCCCAGCCCCACAGCTGAGTATACTGAAGACAGTCCTGGAGGGAATTTTGACTTCTTCTCACGCCTGGTTAGCTCCTGGGAGACTGCAGCTCTCATCCCTGGGAGCCCAGTTCGTGGAGTTGTGGTGAGGTCAGGTGAGATCAGGCTGGTAAAGGGCCTGTTAAGGGTGATTCTACTTTGGTTCTGGGGCAAGAGTGCAAAGAGGAGGGAAAGGGACATCAGTTCTTCTGTCTCTTTGTGTTGGGGTTCTCTTCCAGTCCAGCCCTGTAAAGATTGTCTCTTGCTTCTAGGTCTGGGTGTGAAGGTTGCTTTTGGGCAGGGAACCTGGTCTCACTCTCTTCTCCCCACAGGTGTAGTGCTGGGTCAAGGTGGTGGTGCAATCTCTCAAATGCTCTGGCCTTTCCGTCTGGGACTTGGAGGCCCTTTGGGCTCTGGGCTGCAGCCCTTCCCATGGATCCATATTCGTGACCTAACTGGGATCGTGTGTCATGCTCTGGAGAATGAGTGCCTGCAAGGTGTCCTCAATGGTGTTGCCCCATCCTCCTCTGCCACTTCCAATGACACCTTTGCTCAGGAGTTTGCTGCAGCCCTGGGGCGCCCAGCCCTGCTGCCAGTGCCTGCTTGGGCTGTGCGGGCTGTCTTTGGGGCAGAGCGGGCCGTCATCCTGCTTGAGGGACAGAGGGTGCTGCCAAAGCGCACCCTGGAGAGCGGCTACCACTTTGTCTTTCCTGATCTGCCTGGAGCTCTGAAGGACATTGTGGCTTGAGGCCTCCTTGGCTGGGCTGAGCCCTGTTTTTGTGAGGTCATGTGCTTTCCCCTGGGTGAAAGAGGGGAGCCCTACCCCTGAGACTTCACCATCCCCATTCAGAAAGGGTAAGCAATCTTTTTCCCATCTGTCTTCCTGTGTGCATCCCTCTTACTGCCTTCGCAATCTCCACATTGCCTGCACTTGGGGAAGGGCCCAAGCCCCTCAAAGAATTGTGGCTGTGAAATTGCACATCTTTCCTTTTCCACAATGTGCATGTGAACTACTAGCAAAGCAGCTGGGAGGTGTCGTGTCTTCTCCTCTGAGAGATGGGTGGCATCAGGAAACTGGTTGTAATTATTAGCTCTTGTAATTCTTCCATGGTACTGAAAGTTTTTCCCCATGTCTTTCCCCCATGATGACATAGAGACCTACTTATGATCTGCTTTGTCTTTCTTAGTCTAAGTAGTTGTGGGAGAAGATCCATCTTTAGGGGGGTGCAAAGGGTGCTGAATATGGATTGCTTGGAGACTCTGCCATCTCTTTTCTTGTGGCTGGTACCAAAGTGATGTGTCAGTAACTCCAGCTGAGTCTTGTTTCAGGAGTTACACTTCTCCAGGGTTGCATACCCCTCATGCTGTGGCAGGAATAAGGAAAAGATTGGTTTGCCAGCCTTTAGGGAAGAGGGTGGCAATGGAACTGTGGTCCCTGGAGTGCTCTTGAGGCCTTGGCTAAGTGCCCACTATGTCCGAGCTTGTGCTGAGAGGAAACTGGATGGTTCATCTTGGTGTGAGATAGCAAGTCTGAAGGAGCATTTTCATCTATTGCCTTTATTGTACTTATGTCAGACCAGGGTGGTTTTCTTTTATTCATCCCAGGAGGTGGTACTTGTGTTCAGGGGCTTCCCCCTGATTGGGCAGTAAGAATATCCAAGCTGCCTTGGCTACCTTGGGAAGCAGTACCTCTTGTGGAGAAGATTGCAATTTCATCATCTCATAGCGCAAGGAAATGTATCCATATGCTTCCCTTAACCCTCTGTGAAATCCACAGAGCAGTTAAATTCCTTATAGCACTGCTTCTGGGGAATATTCCTAGTGTGATGTAACTTGGGGCTAGAAAATTCCATTAAAAGGCACTTCAGGCAGATAAAGAAATAAGAAACTATCTAGAACAAAGCAGTCCACATATTTCTGGTTTATGCCAGGTTAATGTAGTCACCGTAGCTGAACCATCAGTCTTGGTGTAGTCTAGATGCCCCACTCTCCTGCCTCTTTGTTCAGTCCATACTGGAGATAGAAGGGCAATCTGCTGATTTTCCAGGCAGGAAAATTAGAATGGGACTGTCTAGATGGAACTGGAGCTAGTCCTTGCTGTCAATGTAAGCACAGCTAGGTGAAATGGGACTTTGGGAATAGCCATGAAAGTAATGTGGCCTGAGATAAATGTGGTTTGCTTGGACCGTGTCTCTGCTGCCTGTAAGTTAGGTGCAGCATGTTCCTTCCTCTTCCCATGTCTTTTGATTTCCTGTCCATGAGAGCAGGCTGACCTACTCTGACCCATTTCCTTGTGGGCCAGTACAACAGGGACAATCAGCAGTGCTGCTTTAGTTGCTCCGGCTGCCTTTTTAGAGCCTAGGGCTTCAGTTATCTTCCCCAAATGTTGACCTGCAGCATCCTTCTGTCAGCTGAGCTGATTAGCCAGCCCAATTAGGTGGTTTCTGTACCTGTATGTACCTTGATGATTGCAATGGCTTTGGGTTGTGGCTGGAGAAGAACCACCAACTTGCAGCTCTTCTGAAAGAGGGTTTGTATTCCACAGAAGACTGGCACTAAGCAGAGCTCCCAGGACTTGGACTCCCCACCTGGATGTGTAACCTCTCCATGGTGTTTGACTTAAACACATGTCACAGGTCTGATTATCTGAGTTTTGTCACCTGAGTCCTAGTGTGGAATCTGAAAGCACTGTGCTGAGTACAATTAAGACTTTCTATCATGATAAATTCACACATACACCATGCTCCTTTCTCTGTGGTAGAGCCAGAAAAGATGCATGTTCAGGTGACAGTAGGCTGAGAACTGGATTGGATTTTGGACCAGTGTCTAGTTTTGATGACCTTAAGGAATTCCAGATACCCAGGCCGCAAGACTTTCTGGTCCTGAGTACAGGGCTTGTGTTATCCCAACACTGGCGCAGCCAGTCCTTGTAGGGCTCAGGGCCAGCAGTGTTTCTGCAGGCATGTCTGAGCTGACTCTGCCCCTCTGCCTCTGGGCAGGTATCTGTTACTTTAGAGATGAATGCTTATGTTTAAGTCATGTGAAGAGTAGCTGCCACCTCCAACATGCTCTGGCTCAGGACCCTCCTGTCTAGCCACATCCTGGGGGCCTGGTACCCAGAGTCTCTGTCCAAGCGAAGGACATAGCTTCTTCTTTCCTATTTGCAGGTTTAGTCAGCCCTGACACCGAGCTGCTATCACACACAAACATGTGAACAAATAACACACAGATGACATTGACAAAGCTGTTAGACTGCCCCAGCCAAGGTGCTGCTGTCAGCAGCACCCCCCCACAGGACTCATGCACAAGCACAGCCAGCCATGTACCTTCTTCCTTGGGGCTGGCAGATGCACGTGACCCCCTCCGGGTTCACAAGCACACGCACGCTCAGAAGTCCTTTAAGCACCTTGAGCCATCTGTCAACCCAGCACTCTAATGTGGACCACAGCCTTCTGAACCATCCCTTGGCTCCCCTACTCACCAGCTGGTCCAGCTTGATAAACCAAAGATGAAGCACTCCGACACTCATCCCAAAGGCATAGCAAATTCACAGATACCTCTACATATCAGCATGGATGCCTTGCCTGCCTGATAACCCGACCTGGACCTGGAGTCTTCTACTTGCCAGCTGGTCCACATTTTTGCTGATTGATACACACCCACACCCCCACACCCCCCACACACCACCCTCACCCCCTAGTTTGTGGGACATACAGACAGTTGCCTCCCTCAGAATCAGGCACACATGCTGTGAGCTGCTGTCCCATCCAGCTGCTGGAATGGAGCCCCTCACTCCCCTCGTTCATGCTGGTCCCCCCAGGAACTGGTCTTGTGGGCAACACAGTGTTCCAGCCACAGGGGCTGTAGGTTGATTTCCCACTAGGTCCAGGAACTGCTACCTAAGGCTGGGGTGCCTACTCCCCCTCTCCTCCTGTCTGACTTCAGCAGCTGGCCCCAAATCCATGCACATTGGAACTTAGTCCTTGCAGTGCATACATGGGGCACTGAGGTTGCGCAGAGAGTGTTATGAAAAGATTGAATAAGCCAGGACAGTTTGTGGTAGTCAGGTGCAGAGCTTAGTCAGACCTTCACTGACTGGCCTTAGTTTATACCTAGCCAGCCTCTGACAACCCTACTCTGTCTAACTCCATTTTGGCTACTCTCTGCCCCTGCCCATTCCCCCAACATCTGACACATCCCACTGTCTCCAACATCCTGGATACTCAGACTTGCATCCTTAGTTGCAAAGTTCTGGCTGCCTGTAGCTTCTTGAGAGCTCCTATATTGCTGTGAATTATGCCGTTTTTTGTGGTTATTGTTAATTGTTCAGGTTTTATGACTGTTTTGTTTCCATTCTTTTCCTTTCCTACTGTAAAAATAAATGTTCTCAACATTGCTCTGTGCATCCTTACCCCTTTGGGTGACTGATCAGGTTTGTTCTCATCACATGTGGCTCACCATCATGCATCTGGTTTATCTGTGTGTTGTTTATGGCTCCTTTGACCAGATACCCCTAAATGAGCAGCCATGCTCCTTCCACATCCCTGATACTGCCCCACTGCCACGAATTTTGTCAGAAGCTGGACTCCTCCCTCTCTTGGAGCCCAAATGGGCCTCCCTATGGGCTGTGTTCACAGTGGCAATGACCCCTGTGGGCACTGAAGGGGTTTTGTGTGTACAAGCACTGTGATCAGTTGCCTCTCATCAGAGGCGATAGGCAAAAACACACTGAGGCATGTAAGAGCAGTGGCACCTCTAAGTGTATCAGTTTGAAGGGGCAAGCTGTGATAGATGCATCTCTCCAGGTACTGGGACATGGAATGTCTGTGGCCAGGTGGATCCTGGGGTTTGGGTCTCATTCCAGCAGAGGTGAGTGAGCTGCACTGGTGCCTTGGTTTGCAGTTAGCTCTGGGCTGACTGCTGAGTTGCCTCACAGTATCAAAGACAGCTTTAGTCTGAGTTTTTGGAACCACTGATAGTTCTGCATCATTTGCATTGTTAGTCCATCTTACGCATTCTTTGACAAATTGTAAGACATTGCTGTTTTCCTAATTAAATTTGGCATTTCCCTTCCTTGTATCCCTTAATTTCCACTGAACAATGGTTCAGCCTTGACTGGGGCAATTTTCTGAGATTGTAGGAGCATGTTCTGACTAGCCTTCCTATACATTTCCCAGTCTAACTCAAATATCCCCTCTTAGTTTAAAAATTTGTAAATCTGAAGCTGAAATCCAAAGCAAGCATGTAGCTCCCAAATTCATAGTCTCCAGCAACATACTTGCACCCTCCTCCTACAGACCTGTAGGGAGCATGTATTGATTCAAAACACACACACACGTTTCAGAGGCATGGACAGAGACATGCACATCCCTCACAGTTGAAATAGATAGTACTTGGGCAGGAGGGAGGGAAAGAAAATCTGTTGGCAAGGATAACTATCATTTGATACAGTTATTTCCTTTTGAGGTCTGGTCCTTCAAAGAATTGCTTGTATGATGAATCAAAAGAACCAAAATAAGCCTATCAGTAGTTATGATATTTCAGGATAGCTTTTTTTCTTACTTGGTAGTATGCTAATCTGCCTTCATTTTTCATTGGTATATGGAGATACTGGGTTAGTGTGGACAGGTATATATGTTATTCTCCTTTCTGCTCTCCCAAAGCTATTATACCTGCAAGCTACACCTGAGTAGCCCCTTTTATACTCTTGTCAACATCCCATCGCCCCCTTCCCCTGTATATCCCACATGGGTTTGTACAACTCTTGTCTGTTTTCCCTTCTAGCCTATGTCTGTGTCCAGGGTCTCTCCTCTTACACAGTTGCAAAGTCCATGTTCCTGAAGGTGGAACCTGTGGTTTCTTGATAGCTTATCAATTAGTGTGAGTGGTCAGGATTGTTTCTTCTTGTTTCCATGTTTATTTTTGTCAGGTTTGTGTCTGTATTTTAGTTTATTGTCTCCATTCTTGCCATTCCCTTTGAGGTGGTTCCTGATCACATAAACTCACTGTACTAAACATTCTCACACTCCAACATGCCCTCATCAACTAGTGTGACTGACCAAGTTTGATTCTCATCACTGCCTCCCTTACTTGTCAGTCAGGTTATGGCCCTGTAATGTTCTTGGCTTTCTCCATTTCTTACTCTTTTTTGTTGCACTGAGATTGTCCTTGGCTAGATAACTCTTAAAGCAGCAGATAATCTCCTTCCACTCAGCCTTATGCAGGGGACCTCTGTGAGTGAGTTGTGACAAAGAGGTGAATGAGGGCCTCAGTGCTGGCAACTGCAGCTGTGTGCCTGGCAGGGGGTGAGAGTTTGAATCCCCCACAACCTGGATGTGCTTAGGATACATGTCTGTATTCACCAGCAAACTTCAAGCTTTGAGTAGGAGGCCCCATGTCTAAGCAGGAATATCAGGCAGGCAGGGACATCAGTAGGGAGAAAATTTGTGTGGTAAAAGCTTAGCTGGAGTTGAACCTGCCAGAATTGTGGGGAACGATAAAAATACTGGTTTTAAATACATTAATTGCAACAGGCAGTAAAGAAATACCAGCCTGTTCCAGGATGAGGATGGTCACCTCCCAAACAGGGACAGAGACAAGGCAGAGGTGTTTACACATTCTTTGCCTCTGTCGTCAACACAGATGATGGGCAAAGGGGATCTCAGTGCCCTGAGCTGGAGGACCATGACTGCCTGGTGAATGCTCCCACATACATACTCAGAACCTAAAAAGACTCATAGGGGTAGTCATCTGCCTGAGCTAGAGGACAATGATAGAGAGCAGAATGAAGCCCCCATAATCCAAGGGGAAATTGTCAGTGACCTGCTACACCACTTAGACAGACACAGTGCTGAGGGAGTGGTAGGCATTCACCAAGCCACTTTCAGTCAGCAGTCCTGGCTAACCAGAGAGGTCTCGGCTGACTGGAGGATAGAAAATGTGACTCACCTACAGAAAGGGCTAGAAGAAGGGAGCCATAAGCCTGACAGGCTGACCTTGGTGCCACGAAGGATTATGGAGCAGATCATCTTGAGGGCTATCACGCGGTACGTACAGGACAACATTACCAGGCCCAGCCAGCATAAGCTGGTCCTGCTTGACCAGCCTGGTCTATGTCTATGACAAGATGTCTTTTTTGGTGGATGAGGGAATGGCTGTGGATGTGTATACCTGAACTTAGTAAAGTCTTTGAATCAGTTTACCACAGTGTTCTCCTGGAGACACTGGCTGCTTATGGCTTGCATGGGCACACTCTTCACTGGGTACAAAATTGACTGTCCAGCTGAGCCCCAAGGGTGATGGAGAATTGAGTTAAATGCAGCTGGTGGCTGGTGACAATTGGTGTTCCCCAGCGCTTAGCATGAACCAGAATGTGCCCAAGTGGCCAAGAAGGCAAGTGACACGCAGGCACCATGGACACATGAGGCCTCTGACTCCAATTACAGCACCCATGGCCCCAAGCACACACATGCACATGGAATGGAGAACTGTCACCCAAGACAGGAAATCCTGACTGCATTGAGCAGGTGCAGGGCATGACCAGACAAACGTGGTTCCTTCCCTAAACAACTGATAGTAAATCTTGTACCATTTCAAGATGCTTTTCCCCTTCCTTCCTTACCTCCTTTCAATTTGTCTCAGTCTTCAAGGTGACTCAGAAAGCTGTTCCCACTGACTCATTGGAATAGGTATTCATGCCCAGCCAATAGGGCTGATAGNCCAGTCCTTCCCCCTCTCCGTTTTTCCCTGCGGTTTTGCTTAAGAATCCACACCGCGGAGGTGCCACAACAGTTACCCGGGACCGGGGCTGCCCCGCTCCCCTCCCCTGCCCTGCCCCAGTAGACCCAGGTGGTTCTGGAGTGGCGTGAGGCTGCACCCTGCGGGATGGAGCCAAAGCAGCCCTGTGCCATTGCACATNACGCGGTACGTACAGGACAACATTACCAGGCCCAGCCAGCATAAGCTGGTCCTGCTTGACCAGCCTGGTCTATGTCTATGACAAGATGTCTTTTTTGGTGGATGAGGGAATGGCTGTGGATGTGTATACCTGAACTTAGTAAAGTCTTTGAATCAGTTTACCACAGTGTTCTCCTGGAGACACTGGCTGCTTATGGCTTGCATGGGCACACTCTTCACTGGGTACAAAATTGACTGTCCAGCTGAGCCCCAAGGGTGATGGAGAATTGAGTTAAATGCAGCTGGTGGCTGGTGACAATTGGTGTTCCCCAGCGCTTAGCATGAACCAGAATGTGCCCAAGTGGCCAAGAAGGCAAGTGACACGCAGGCACCATGGACACATGAGGCCTCTGACTCCAATTACAGCACCCATGGCCCCAAGCACACACATGCACATGGAATGGAGAACTGTCACCCAAGACAGGAAATCCTGACTGCATTGAGCAGGTGCAGGGCATGACCAGACAAACGTGGTTCCTTCCCTAAACAACTGATAGTAAATCTTGTACCATTTCAAGATGCTTTTCCCCTTCCTTCCTTACCTCCTTTCAATTTGTCTCAGTCTTCAAGGTGACTCAGAAAGCTGTTCCCACTGACTCATTGGAATAGGTATTCATGCCCAGCCAATAGGGCTGATAGATCTCCTGAGAGAGCCCTAGGAAAAGGTGGATCAGGGTTCTGTTTCTCTGTTACTGCAGTTTCTCTACCTGTTGCTGAGTCTCTGTTGTGTTTGTGGAAACCAGGCTTTTGTTGTATAACCAAAAAAATTCACTTTGTAAAGGAGCAGAGAAGCACCTGAACCCAGCAGCACTGGGAAGTGTTTGGAATAACCACTGCCCTGAAGGCTTTACTGACACAACAGTCTTGTAGCAATGACTGAATGTAGGGAANAAAGCAGCCCTGTGCCATTGCACATAGCAGCTGCTTGGCTCCCCTGGTCGGTGCCATCTCTCTCAGGCTGGATCGGTCCCAGCCGGGCATGTTCCCTACCACGGGACCGCCTGACCCCCGCTACCGCTGAGGAACACCGCAGTGCCTGTGCGGGCAGCACGGACAGCGCGGGCAGCGGCACCGGTGGTGCGCCAAAACCACGGCCTCTGGAGCCCGCCGGCAAATCCAAGCCGCAACAGCCCTTCCCAAAACCCCGTCATGACCAGAAATCCGACGGAAATGTAGTGGTCTCTTCTGCCCATCCAGCCCGGATCCCTGAGCCTCTATTGGTTATTCGGGTTGCCTGTCATCCAGTTTGCTCCACCCTCGAGCCTATCACGACTGCGTTCTTGAACCCTCCTTCAAATGCCTTCTCATTGGATGTTAACAGTTACTGACCCAATCCTCCTTAAGTTTCCATCTCCTCCAAGCCCCTCCCTGATCCGACCCCTTAAGAGTCAGTGCTCACGTTGAATAAACGGTTTTCGGGTTACTCCCGCGTTGCGTGTGGTGTGTGCTCGGAGGAGCCGTTTTTCTCCCCGATCGGTTTCCATTAACTGAACTTCTGTTTCAAAGCACAGTTGAACACAAGCTCCAGGGCAGTGAGTCTGTACTTAGGAGACTTGTTTTTTCTCACCACGAGAAGGTGGGAAGTGACTACTTTGCCATGACTGCTCTATGTGCTTACTGGACTTGGGAACCACTCCGTACTCCTCAGGGATGCAGAGGGACGTGATGAGCAAGCTGGATTTTGAGCTCCAGGGCACCTACATCATGGCATGGGGGACAGTTTTGGCCTTAATGGAAATCAGGTGGGTTGGTAGCAGTGCAGAATCCGGCAGAACTTAAGAGGCCTTTGTCCCTCACATGCCTTATATGTCTGTTTAAAGATTATGCAATTGCCATGGAATTCATCCCCTGTCTTTGGGCAGGAGTGTGATGGCACAGGGCATTAATGTGAGGTCTGCAACTATACACCCACATATAAGGTGTAGGGGTGAGCTGAGCACCTGCAAACAGTTCTGGTAATGAAGCTTGGTGCCATTTGAAGGGGACATCAGTGCTATTCTGGGGGCATGGTTTGCCTCTTTGCTCCACTCAGATGCCTCAGATACCCCTGATCACTGAAATAATGCCAGTCTTTTCATGTACTGTTTGACTTTCTCTTGCTCTCCTTTGATATTTCACTCCTAAAATCCATTATTTCCAATATTTTCAAGGGTTTTTTTCAGTTGAAGTAGTAGATTTACAGCATACCCCTTATCAGTCAATAATAAGCAATTGAAAAACCCAAGCAAAACCAAACTTTCTTCATCTAAGGTGGCAGAAAATGAATTACTGGACACTTGACATAAAGTACATTTAAATATTATCAATCCTGTTTTCCTCTTGACAATTTAAAGCTATATTGTGTATTACAATAATATTTTTAAAATAAATTTGGTTTTCAAAATGTCCTAATTGAAAATATGTGTATGTCTTTAGCACTTTTGAAGGTAAATTAACAGTCGCCAACCAAGGGGAGACGGCTCCCAGGCACACCCTCTACACTCAGCGAGAGGGTGCACAAAGAAGCACTTCATTGAAGAAAGAGCCAACCTATAAAGGGTCAGTTAGGGGAGGTACTCGAAACTGGGTGGAGACTTAAAGGGGATTGGGTGAGGGTGAGTCGGCAATCATTAAACATCCAGACAGAACAGAGTCTTGGAAAGAGGAGGGAGGTCTGAGGGGAAGGATTTGAAACTTGGATGTGATTGGGCGAAAGTAGGGGCGGAGTGGGTAACTGACAACTGGATAGGCAGTGGGGAATCGTCAAATGGAGAACTAACAAATAGGAACTCAGGGATTGGGGCAGACCAGGCAGAAAGGGCAGGTGCATTTCCAGTGGATATGCTGGCAGAGGGGTGCTGAGACGATCCCCATGGGTGGGGCTGCCCCAGCCCGGTAGATGGCCCCAGCACCTCAGCGGCGCAGTGACCCACCAGGGACAAGCTGCAGGGTAACACACAGGAGGGGAATGAATGTGGGAGGTAGAAACCACAGGGGGAGTACAGAACCTTTCTGAACTCAAAACCATACAGAGAAAACACATTTACTTTAAACTCCAACAAGTCTGTCATTTATGTGCCAGTAGAATTCAGGGTGCCTTTCAGTTTTATCAGCTGTGGTTCTTTATCCTCATATGTCCACTGCTGATAATATTATTTCTATTCTTCATATGTTATTTGTTTTCCCACAGTAAACTACAGCAATATCAGAAAGACTTAAAGGAATACAATTGGCCATTTAACAAACAGATTAAAAAGGTACATGACACTGATTTGGGACTTTGTTGTTAATTAGTATTTCTGTCTGCTTTGGAGCTCTTCTCTGTATGACACATAGAAAAAAAAGAAACTACTGCTGTATTCCATGTCTGATTAAAAAAGTTGTCAATACAAAACTAAAGGACGGGAGAGGTAAGTTGTTATAATACACATTAGTTTCTATACTTTCATTTTGAATAATATGCATCATGTACAGACATAAACTTTCAACATTAGTATGCACAAGCCCTGGCTTTCTGGCAGTTTTTCAGGACACCAGTGATGAAGAAGTGAATTTCAAAAGGCTGCACCACTGTTATGGGTTTGGCCAAGTAGGCCTAAAATTTAAGTTTTAAAGTTCAGACTAGACCTGGAATTGTCAGCTGACTTGAGCTGGGCTGGGCTAGCTAACAGCTGACTTCTTCTAGCCAGTAATGTTGTATTCCATACCATATTACGACATCATCTCAGAAAAAGTAAGAGCTGGTGTGTGGGAGAGGCTTAGTCAGTTCCATCTAGCGGAAGTACAGACAGGATGTGCTAGAGTTGTTTTGCTGTGCTAGGCCCTGCTGTTCCTGCTGCCACTACTTGCCTTTTGTTTAAGTTCAGGAAGTAGAAACATTTTGTTGTTACTCTTTCTCTTTCTTGCAGGGTGTTTTTCAAAATGCTTATGAATCTAGAGTTACAGACTTTGTAATAACTGGGGAATGAGAAGTTATTTCTTGTTATATATAACTTGTGTAAGTGTGTGTTATATTGTAGTTTTCTCTTTATTTTCTCTTTTCTGTATAAATACGTATAGTTAGTTTCAGCATAAACCTAGTTTGGAGGTTTTTTCCCCTCTCCTTTTTCTCTTGGCTAGTTGGGGATGGAGGCACACTTCTTCTCTATACTTGGGCAGTTGGCATTTTGCCAGCTCAACCCAAGACAAGCACATTCTGTTTCACAAAAGCCACATATTTTTGTTTCCTGTTTGTTTCTTCTTAGTTAACAATAGCCATTAATTTATGGAGCCAATCACGTCTCAAGGCAAAGGTGCCAGAGGAGTAGCAGTGAAGGACAGAAGACTTAGGATAAAAGAGTTTTAGGACAGCAATCTATCACCTTGTTAAATATATTACACTGACACTTCCTGAATGTCAACTGCTCCTAAGTGGATTGTGTAAAGCTTTGTTACTGACTTCCTAGACTTAAGGTAATAAAAGAGATTTTTAAAAAGTCCTCATGTAGCTCAGAGAGCAGAAACTCTTACTGTTATTACTTGGGATCATTGTTTGAAATTTTTTCAAACATATTTGGAGTGAATAAATAGTTACAATACATTCAACACAAATACTTAGAAAAGCTTGAAGTACAAAGCATTTAGTCTTAATTCAGTTTCTAAGCAGGGAAGTCTGATTTTAGTCCTGTAGAAAACTGGCTGAGGAAATAGCCAAGGGCAAACAAAGTGAGCTGCTCGGCAGGAATAATGCCAGCAAGGGCTGCAGGCAGGGACCTGCCCTGTAAGCCATTAGCCACATTTCTCTGCAACGAACGAAAGCCTTGTGTCACCTATGTGCCTATCCCACAAGAAAAATTAGTGCTGTATGAATGGGGGCAGAGTTTAGGATAAATGGATCAGCTGCTTCTAGGCTACTTATGGAGACTGTGTTACTGTGTGCATTCTTGCTGCTGGCTGGGAGTGACAGCCTTTCAAGAAGCCTGGGAACTGAGGTAATGCCTGGTGCTGTTTCCATCTCTAATAATTGTAGGACAATATTGTTCCTGAAGAGAGATAGGAATCCTGGCATCCATCATTTGCGGTGATCAGCTAAAGGCTGAAGTTAGTTATGGCAGATGAGTTCACAATGATATAATCCTGCTGATACATGGAAAGTGATGCACTGGGGAGCTGTGTGGCAGCGTGATGACCCTCCAGGAAAAAGCCATGTCCTCTGTCCCACCTGAACTTCTGGCACCTTGTTGTCACAAGTGAGTGGTTTGGGCCACTTAAAGAATCCCTGTCAACAGAATTGGCAAAAACTGGGTTTTTATACAAATTTGTAGAAGTGTGACTTATTAGAGTTAAATGCCTGCATTTCGGTTTTGAAGAACTACATAAAATGAAAAATATTTCAAATATATATGTATGTAAAATAAGTATATGTTATATTTACATATATAACATGTCTCACGTGAAAGGGGGGGGAGACAGAAATGCAAAGATTTCTAGTCCCACCTGTATTAATATAAAATTATTAGCTACAAGCATCCTCGGAACAATCAAAGCTTTATGAACCCATCACTGCCTGTCGAACACTGGACAGGACACAGGCTGGAAAGATTTTTGACCTTCCTATGAGGACCACACTTAAGCCAGGGAGAACTTACTAGCAATAAGCATCTCCAGAAAATCAGAGCCTTATGGTCCCAATACTGCCTATCAACTCTGGACAGCACACAGGTTGGAAGGGTTTGTGACCTCTGCTATGAGACCACACTTAGGCCAGGGAGAACTTAACAGCTATATAAGCATCTCCAGACAATCAAAGTATTTGGACCCAACACTGCCTGTCAAACTCTGGACAGCACAAAGGTTGGAAGGATCTCTGACCTCTACTATGAGACCACACTTAATAGCAAGAAAAGAACTTTCTCCACAACAGCTCTGAAAATAACATTTATTAATACAAGTATGTGACAGTTATTGTGGGTTTTGCATTGCCAGTGATAATGTTTAGCTGCAAGATTGTATTTAATTGATGACAAAAGACCCCAAAAGAAACCAGCACAAAACACATTTTACAGAGACAAGCATACCAAACTTAAGTTTCAATACAGCAGTGTATCCCACTCCCATGACAGGCAGAAACTAACAACAGAAAACTACCAACCAGAAACACAACCAACCAAAACACAAATTTAGAGCCCCCTTCAGTAACACAGTGCAATAAAATAGCTTGCACACCACCTTCTCTGTAACACAAAGCAAAAGGGAAGAACAGAGCTGCTTCTCATCAACACACATATTGAAAAGGAACTGCACCCTGCAAAGGAACACAACTAATATAAAGTAAGGTATGTACTTAGTAAGTGGCAAAATGTAAAGCAAGTTACTGTTATTAGTATTAAAGTAGCAAAGCACAGTTAGTAAATACGGTGCTTATAGAGTAAGAATCAAAGTAGCTGTAAGCATAAGGTATAAGATAGAATGTATAAAGTAGTAAGCTTTGTAAGAGAGTAAAGTATAAGATACAAAATAGAAATTATAGAGAGCACATGGTTTCTCACCCCTACATTGTCTGAAGAGGTGGGAGGAGGCAGGGCAGCTTCTTGCAGCTACCCCTGCAGAGACGATGATGATTTCTCCCCTGTTTTTGCTCACGCTCAATCTCTTTTTATACCTTTTTTTTTTTCCTTTAGGTAGGTTATGTGACTATAGTCAGTACTTTGGGGGTGATAGACAGATGCCTGAGGGGTGGCTCCTTGGGTCTCTGCAGGGTGCCACAGGGGCGGGAAAGAAAGGCGGTGTCATTTCTATAACACTCCATTCTTCGGTAACTCCATCAATAGGCACTTTCAGGGAGACACTGGAGTCTCTTTGTCCTTCCTCCAGGGGGTTGAGGCATTTCCCTCAACTCATATCAGGGCTATCACTCCACAAACATGCATATTTATATTTTAAGTATATGTAAGTATATCAATATATGATGTAATATATATTGTTTATATGTATGTATGTTGTGGTTCAGGAATGGTACTCCTCAATTTAGTTTTCCCACCAAGACTCCAAACCAGATGCTGCTCACTCACTCTCCCCTTTCCCTCCCACTTCCTGCTCTGGTAGGATGGACTTGAGAATTGAAAGCACAAAGGGTAAAGATCACAGATTGAGATAAGAACAATTTACTGGAAACAGCAAGAAAACTAATACCAACAGTAGCAATATTAATAACAGAAATATACAAAAGAGAGAGCAATGCACATGTGGAAATGCTCACCATATATGCTGAGACAATGAATGGCTGACAATGCTGCCCGTTTTTTGACCAGAAGCCACACCCTTCTCAAAAGCTAGAGAGCTGCTTTCCTCCACCCCCAGCAACAGTGTGAGGTAGTATAGAATAACCTCTGGGTCTTGGTGAAAACTAGGACAGTATCTATTTGTATATGTTAAATAAAAATGCTTAAAACGAGTTTCCATTTCAGTCTTGAAGACAAAAACTAATGGGGACTTGCAGTTCAAAGTGGTCTTAATTTGAGGGGAAGAGAGAACATCTATGAGGTTTGGTTTTGTTTGGTTTGTTTATGTTTGGGTTTTGGGTTTTTTTGTTTGTTTGTTTGTTTGTTTGTTTGTTTGTTCTGGAGGCTTCCCATTGAGATTGGTATCTGAATTGCTCAGAGCCTCTCCAATGTAGCCTAAACCCCTGACCACTCTTTAGCCGGGTCCTGGCTGTGATGCTCATTTCACCGTGTGAAGTTCCTTGAAGTGTTCTCCCATTCCCAAATTTTTAGCTGACTACGTGTCAGAAAGCAGCAAGGACAGGTTGTTTGGCCAGAAAAGGTGAATTGATAGGTGAGGAAAATTGCGAGGCAGGGGCAAAGCAGAGTCAGCTAGAGGAGGACTGTCTCCAGCTGTTTTTCCAATATCTCTGTGGCCAAAGATGCTCAAACACAACTCTTTGGTAAACTTCTTCCAGTGTTTACTCACTGGGAAAACCCCTTGTTTTTCAACTTGGAATAGAATTTCCTGAATGGACTTTACCAGTGTCCATTGTCTCATCTTGTCAGTGGAAAAGAGCCTGTCTCCATCTTTTTGCTCCTTCCAATCAGAACTGTGCAACATTGATATAATCCCCTGAGCCTGCTCTTTTCCAAGCTGGACTGTTTCAGCTCTTCAGCCTTTCCTCACATGAGGATTGCTCTAGTCCTTTAGTCATCTTTGAGACACTTTGCTGGACTCTCTGCAATGTGTTCATGTTTCTCTTGTACTGGAGAGACAAGTACTCCAGGTGTGGCCTCAGTGCTGAGTAGAGGGGAAGAGTCACATCCTTTGACCTCCTGACATTTTTGCTCACAGCACCCAAGATGCTGTTTGCACTCATTATTGTGAAGGCACAATACTGCTTCATGTTCAACTTGGTCTACACAAGGAACCTCCTTTGCAAAGCTGCTTTCCAGGACTTGATAAGTTCCTGTCTGTGTGTTTCTCCAGCCTGCCAAGGTCCCTTTGAATGGCAGGATAACCATTCAGTTGTTCTCTCCCACCTCACAGCCAACTACAAACTTGCATAGGATCTACTCTGTCCTGTCATCCAGGTCATTAATGATGAGGGTAAACAGCATGATCTACACTACCTATGAGTTGGAAGTTTGGAGACTGGTAGCTTGCTTTTTCTTTCAGAGCTTGAAGTCAAGGGTAGTTCCTGTAGCAAAGAAGAAATAAACAGGATAAGAAAGAAGACAAAGGGTGTACAAGGCTACTGGCCAACTCAATGACTAGAATGAGACAAAGAGAACTGGTGTTGCCATATCCCAAATCCTGGGGAAGCTAACCCATAACCACTCACTGTGCTCACAGATTCCAACTGCTAAGGCACTCCAGGTGCCCACATGCAAGCCACTAAACTTGCAGACAGTGTGGTTTACAAGCCAGGGAGGGTCTGCTGATAAAATATGGGCACTTGTACAGGAATTCAAAACAGCTGCTGCATGTCTGTCCTCAGCTGGTCTGCAGACACTGCAAAAGTTCAAATGTGAGCTGGACTCCCTTTGCAGCCAAGGAAGAGAGCATTTGTTGTGGACAATTCGTTTCATCCTTGGACAAGTCTAAGCAGCTTGTATCAGCTGTGCCTGACACACAATGAGACAACAGAAAATTCTGCCTATTTCTGTTGAGTGTAAAGGGAACCTAGAGGGGAACTGATCTTCTACAGGTTACACAGGCATGCACAGACGCAGGCACAGTGCAGAAGCTCAGCTCTGAGGTAGTTGGTTGCAGGGGACTTTACTCCTGTGCCAATGAATGGAAGAGAGCGAAGTGACTGAGTATGATATTGCTTGAGGAAGATGCAATTACATTCTCTCACTCCCTGAAGAACTGAGGTGCTGGTTCCCAGATAAGGTCATTAATCATCACTTACTGCTGCAGAGGTGGTACTACTTGCCTCCAAGAGAGTATGTCTGAGGATATCCTGATTACTCTCCTTTACCAGAAAAGAGTTTATCTGTGGGTGTCTGTAGATATGTACAGAGGTGTATATTTGTCCCTGTTTTATATGTGAAATCTCTGAATGAAGGTGTGGTCATAGAATCATAGAATCA
>VWZD01007537.1:52362-138493 GCA_013396695.1 Sakesphorus luctuosus | reverse complement strand
GGGCGGAGCAGCGGCTCGGCGCGGCGAGAAGGGCGCGGGGGACGGTGCGGCCCTGAAGGCCCCCAGGTACTGGCGGAGGAAGCGGGGAGGCCGCGGGAGCGCGGCCGGTCGGGAGCGGAGCGCGGGAAGGGAAGGGAAGGGAAGGCGGGACGGGGCTGCGGCCGGCAGCGGTGGGAGCGGAACCCCCGGGCCGCCCGTATCAGGCCGCTCGTATCGTCCCTCCCGTCGCTGTCCCGCCCCAATTCCCTGCATGTGGTGGTGTCCCGCCCCCCATTCCCTGGCCATGGTGTGCGGCTGGGCCTGCACGGCCCGCGCTCCCGGCGGGACAGGCGGGCACCTGCGGAGTGCGGCGGCGCGTTTGGTTTCTGCTGTTTGGAAATACACTGTTTCACTCGTGCCTTTATTTCCTTTCCGTGTTGTATCACAGAATGGGTCAGGTTGAAAGGGACCGCAGTGGGTCATGTGGTCCAACCTCGCTGCACAAGCAGGGTCATCCCAGAGCACATGGCACAAGATTGTGTCCAGACGGTTCTTGAATATATCCAGTGAGGGAAATTCCACAACCTCTCTGGGCAACCTATTCCAGTCTGTGGTCGCACACAGAGTAAAGAAGTTCTTTGTATTCACTCGGAACTTCCTGTGCATCGGTTTCCAGCTGTTTCCTCTTATCCCGTTGCTTGGCACCAGCGAGAAGGGCCTGGCTTCAGCTTCATGGCACCCCCCAAATGACATGTTTATACACATCGATAGGTCCCTGCTCGGTCCTCTCTTCTAGAGGCTGAACAGGCCCAACTCCCTCAGCCTTTGCTCGGAAGAGAGATGCTCCAGTCCCTTAATCATCTTTGTTGCCCTCTGCTGGACCCACTCCAGGATCTCCGTGTCTCTCTTGTACTGTATGTTATGATGGGAAGTGTCCCACATATCAGCAAACAGTGTTGCTGCTTCTTGGGCCACAGCCCTCAGGAGTATCCCAGCCACCATCTGTGGGAGTGTGGCAGTGGCTGAAATCTCAGGGGAGAAGGAAAGAGAAAATAAAAGCTGCATTGGGTGCTTTGCAGTGTGAACAGTGTTTTATTTGTTTTTTGTAGCTTGAGGGTTTTTAAAAATCTTACTCCTTTCCTTTAGGTGCCTGGTTGATAATTAGTCTCTACAAGAAAACTTGTCTTAATTATGTTATATGATGCGTAATACCTAGTCTGCAATCTTTTAGTTAAGGTCTGGTTGGACCCAGCTGTTCTACCCCTCTGTAAAATCCACAGAGAGTCTGGTTACACATGGCTGTAGATGGCACAGCTTGAGAGGACTTGGACAAGAAGACCTCTGGAGATCTCTTCCAACCACAGCCACTTGTCCGTGACTGTGAATCCAGAGGATGCCACAAAGATGCTTGGGGGCCTGGAGCTCCTCTCTTGTGTAGAGAGGCTGAGAGAGTTGGGGTTGTTCAGCCCGAAAAAGAGAAGGCTCCAGAGAGGCTTTACAGCACCTTCCAGTACCTAAAGAGGCCTGCAAGAAACCTGGGGAGGGACTTTTTAGAAGGGCATGTAGTGACAGGACAAGGGGGAAGGGCTTTAAACTGAAAGAGCGTAGGTTAAGAGTATGTATTACAAAAAATTTTTTTACTGTGAGGTGGTAAGACACTGGCACAGATTGCCCAGAGAAGTTGCCCTGTCCTTAACAGTGTTGAAGGCCTGAGTGGATGGGGCTTTGAGCAACCTGGTCTTGTGGAAGATACCCCTTCCCATGGCAGGGGGTTTGGAAGTAGAAGACCTTTGGGGTGCCTTCCAACCTAAACCATTTTATGATAAAGCTCTGTCTCTGTGGGGATACAGTGGAACTTGGAGGAGTAAATCAAAAAACTTTGGAAAGGTATTGGTGGGTATAAGAAAGGACTGTGTAACCCAGGTTGCACCACCTGGGAGCCTTCCAAGACCTGAAGAGTGTAAGCTGCTCAGAAACGGTGTGCAGTTACAGTTATGAAAATAGCTGCTTTAAATGTTCCTTAAATTACACATTTGTTGTCTCTGCAGTGTCTCCTGTGAGTATTCTCCTGGGGACTTGGTCTGGGCCAAGATGGAAGGTTATCCTTGGTGGCCGGGTCTCATATACAACCACCCAACTGAAAGAACAATACTCAGAGGAAAAGGAAAATCCACTCGTGTCCATGTACAGTTTTTTGATGACAGCCCTACAAGGGGCTGGATAAGTATTAAATACCTGAGGCCATATAAAGGTAAGAGATACAAACTAAACTTTTTGACATAGAAATATGCCACTGGTTTTGGAAAAAGTAGGCTTGAAGTAATAGGGTATGGTATTCTCCATAGAAAAAGAGCAACAAAACCAAGGTTAGAATTGAGCACATTTTGTGCATTTTAAATTACAGAAAGCAAGTTTTTGAGTGTTAAGGGTACATTTACAATTATACAGTTCTTGGAACATAAACCACTAAGCTCTCTTGTTTTTTAGGTTAGAACAACTAAATAAGCCTTCAAGCTTGCTTATATTTTAAAGATTTTTTTCTTTACTTCTCCTGTTAACATAAAAAGTATCTAAAGGTTAAATCCAGTATTTCCCTTTTTAGCTTTGAAATCCCTAATTTATTTGGAATGTCAAACCCAGTTTTTAAGCAGCTATTTGGGAACTGCAATTTGTCAAAAAACTAGCTCAGGGTATTAGATAACTAAAGTTAATTTTGCTGTGGTTCTTTTAGGCAATGCAGTTTTGTTAATAAAATACATAACTTGAGAATTGAGTGTGTTTCTGAGGTTAGTGCTTGTGGTTATCGAGGCAAACTCGTGTTTATCATATTGAAGAAATTACTTGGCTAACTAGTGAAAAATCAAATTTAATCAGGAATTAACATCTTGCATAATAAATCTCACCTTATTAATAATCATGATCTGTTTTCCCCTTATTTCATAATTTTACTGTTGCTGAAAACTAAATCATCGGCTGTAAACTGTCACATGTAAACCATCATGTTGCTGTGAACTGTTGTTGTTAGTCAGGTCCTTTGTGTGTAACACAATATTTCTGGTGCACTTTGGGATTTGCTTGTGTCCGTGAAACAACTGAATTTAGACAGTGTCTGCCTTTTTTGCAAGTCAGAGTTCCAACTCTTGTGATCATGTAGACACATTTTTTGGCTCCTTTGTACTTCTAGGTACTGCACTTCAGCCATGGTTAGTTTTAAATTAAAATGGTAATGTTATTGCCATGAATGTTAGCATAATGTAATGCAAGTGAATTCATCCATAGTTTATATGTGCCTTCCCTAAATGTATTGTAAAAGAATCAAATGGATTTTAAGAGCTTACAGTTGCACTTTAAAGCAAATACAGGTTTACCAAAAGAAAATTGTGGAAAAATAAGAAAGTTTAAGCACAGGTACACAGATCTGTCCATGAGAAATGCGTTGAATGCAGAACAGAGTAGAAATACTCAAAATATGTGAGTTGCTTTAAAATTCAAACAAAAAGCATCTTGGTATACAAAGTAAGAGTGTTGGAGTATTTGGATAAGAAAATGGAGAAGTTTCTTGTGTTATTGTTTGTACCTGAGTAAATACTGGCAGGACAGGGCCAGACCTGTAACAGCTGGACATGCAAGAAGGGAAGGTGCATACCAGTTGGTGGAGTGAATATGCAGGTGTTGCACGCTGGAGTGTGCAATGAAATTATATGAGATTTTTCTCCTGTCATTGTTAAATTGCATTTGCAAAACTAGAATGGAGATCTGCATTGTTAATGTGTTGCATGCTGTAGAAGGAGCTGCTTGTAATCCCCTGCTTTGCTACTGCACACTCAAAGAAATGAGTGTGGAAAAGGATTCCATTTGGTGTATTTCTGAGGTCGTTGGCCTCCTACAAGTCCGCTGCCTTTTGTCTGTCTCTGAGTTGGAGTTGAAGTTTCAGTCAATAGTAGCGTATGATGAGATTCACAAGAGAGGGTTTAAGGACCTATCCAAGCAGATCCTACTGTCGTAGGCAGGCAAATAAACGTGTTAGAGCAGAAGCAGGAATTGCTTTTCCCTATCTATGGCATACTCTTGTGTCCCTCTTTTTCCTTTCCTTGAGTTGAATATGTGTTACCTTATATAGAGGATTATTTTCTTGAGCGTGGCATTAAGATGAATCTCATTGTCTTTGTGTACCCTTTCTAGAAATCAGTCTGTAGATTGGTTGGCTTTGTTTTTGTGTTGTGTGCAAGTGGTAGAAGGAGGAACTGTGGTGTTCAGAGGCTGTGAAAGAGGATGAGGGAATGGTGCAGTTATTAATAGCAGGATTTGCTTGATACTCTGCAGTGTCAGGGTGAATCGCCAGCATGATTGAGGATCATCTAATCTGGCTAATACATTGGTGTTCGGTCTGGGCACCTTGCTGCAGGAGCAGTTTGGAGGCCAGCAGAGGTTTAATCAGAGCTTTTATTGGTAGGTGACTTATGGCTATAAAGTGAAGATAACTTTGTGGCTGAAGTTCCCTGTCATTGCTAAAATATGCATGTGGTCTCAATCAGGCTTGTCTGCTGCACTGTGTGAAGTGTTATTTTCAATAGTGAGTACAGTTAGCATGAGGGTGTTTAGAGCTTGGCTTAGAAGTATTCACATGTGGTAATGAGTTACAGAAATAGAAGCACTACTTCAAATGTTCATGTACTAGGTAGGCATTTAATTTGAGAGTGTTTATTCTTTCTCTAGGGTAGTTTTTCAGGCTGAATAACTGATGGGTTACTGTATTTAAGATGTGGTGGGAATGACAGGTAACAACAGAATGTTAGGGAATTATACCAGTTGTCTGAATACATTTAGAAGTGAAGTATGAACACTAAGGGACTGGCTAAATGCTAGACTAACTTTCTGACAAATTTGTGGTTTCACAGGTTCATCGGATGGGGAGACGCGGAAGGGAGGAGTGTTTTATAGTACAAAGCCTGATATTAAAAGAGCAATGGTGCTGGCAGACGATGCAATGAGCAAAGATAAAACTAAGAGGCTTGAGCTGGCAGTATGCAATGAACCTTCAGACACCGAGGAGGAGGAAATGGAGGTAAAATTTTTCTTACTTGCTGTCATTTTCAAAAATAGTGCTAGAACTTAGAAGCTATGTCTTGGAACTAAGCATAGTATGTCCTGCAATTCTCTGGTATCACAGCTTATGTCCTCTTTAATTGTGCATGCATATGTATCCATATGTCTGCTTCTGTGTTGTCAGGTCACATGCTAGTCTCTCACCTTTTCTAGTCTGAAAGACAGGTCTCTGGTATTTTGTGTGGTAAGGACTGACCTCAGAAGCTACTTAGCTTCCCTGACTCTCTTCACTGATCACTCCCTGGGTAACCCAGGTGACCCACTTTCTCATTAATAAGTGCTTTTTTCTGGTGCATCTTTTTAATCTTTTCTATTTGCTATTCATATTCCCTGTTTGATCTGAAGTTTTAGTGTGTCATAATGTAGAAATTTGTAATATTTGTTCATGGCAGTAGTGCAGTGGGCACTGGCACTTTGTACTCACCACACTCCCTCCACTTACAGGTTTTTTTTCCAGTGCTGTTGATGATGTTATTAAAGTTTAAGGCTAAAAAGACAAATAATGGACTTTCTTTTCTTTCTCCTACACATGCACAATCTTCTTGAAGGTTACTTTAAGGTAGTATGTTTCTAGTAGAAATAGGAAGTTAACTAAAAAACAAAAATCAAGGGCAAAACTCACATGAGCTTGTATTGAAAGCTGGCTAAGCCTCATCATGTTTCTGACAAAAGTTAACACTGAGTGAATGTATGGAGGTATTTCTCCTTTGTGCTGAATTTCATATGCCATATGCTTTTTGTGCAGTTGAAGTGTTTGGTTCATCAGCATCAGTTATGCACAGTAATGAATGAGGCTGTAAAGAATACAAATAGAAGTAATTACGCCACTGGCCATTAGCAGTTAGTTATCCAGAAAAAAATTAATTCTGGTAAAGTTTGGTAAAGCTTGCCTTGGCTATGCTGTCTCTTGCTTAAAGTATCATAGCCACTGCTTTATTGCACACTTTTACGCTTCTTTTTGCAGTAGAGACTTTGTAGCCAAAATTATCTATAGGTTAAATTATTTATTTTTCTAGGAGATGAGTGAAAGTGCATCAGGCAACAGTGACGACAGCAATAGTGAGGAGGACATAAAGAGTAATAAGCGAGTAAAGAGCAGGGAAAGAGCTGTAAACACCAAGAGAAGAAGAGTTTTGGATTCTGACAGTGACAATGAAGGCTCTGACTCAGAGTTTAAGCCTGATGTGAAAGAAGCAGCAAGCAGTGAGGAAGCGAGTAGTGGGGTGGATGAAAATGAATCTTCTGACACAGGGACCGATGCAGAGAGTGTTGCAGAAAGTCCCATAAAGGTCCCTTCTAAACGAAAGAGAACAGAGATGAAAAAGCCTGCTAAAAGAAGCAGCTTAGGAAATGAATCTTCTGAAATGCCCAAAAGAGCAGCAACTGTCTCTTCAGAAGCCAAGTCTAAGCTGACGCCATTTGCAGCCCCTGAAAGTTTCGAATCCCAGGCAAATGCTTGCAGTGGAGGCACTGGTGGCTTCACAGTGTGGGAACACGAAAAGCTTGATTGGCTGCAGGAAGGGAAGAGGAAAGATGCACATAGAAAGTGTCAGGGTGACCCTGATTATGACCCATGTACTCTCTATGTGCCCCAGGATTATCTCAACAAGTGTACGCCAGGAATGCGGAGGTGGTGGCAGCTGAAAAGTCAAAACTTTGATGCTGTGATTTTCTATAAAGTTGGAAAGTTCTACGAGTTGTATCATATGGATGCAGTCACCGGTGTAAATGAGCTGGGCCTGATCTTTATGAAAGGTACTTGGGCCCATTCAGGTTTTCCAGAAATTGCATTTGGCAGATTCTCGGATGTTCTAGTGCAGAAAGGCTATAAGGTAGCCCGTGTCGAGCAAACAGAAACTCCCGAAATGATGGAAGCGCGTTGCAAGTCAACAGCCTACTCCACAAGGTTTGACAAGGTGGTAAACCGAGAAATCTGCAGGATCATCACCAAAGGAACCCAGACTTACAGCATTATGGACTGTGATCCCTCTGAGAACCACAGCAAATACCTTCTGTGTATTAAGGAGAAAGAAGACTCCTCTGGACAACGTGTTTATGGGGTCTGCTTTGTTGACACATCGGTGGGGAAGTTTTATGTAGGCCAGTTCTCAGACGACCGCCACTGCTCGAGGTTTAGGACTTTAGTAGCACATTACACTCCTGTGCAGGTACTGTATGAGAAGGGGAACTTGTCTGTGGACACACAGAAGATACTGAAGGGCTCACTTGTTTCTTGCATTCAGGAAGGGCTGATCTCAGGATCCCAGTTTTGGAATGCATCTAAAACACTAAAAGTCCTTCTTGAAGAAGGGTATTTCAAGGAGAAACAGAACTGTGAAAATGGATGTTCTCTGCCCTCTGTAATCAGGTCTCTGACTTCAGAGAGTGATTCACTAGGATTAACTCCTGGTGAAAACAGTGAATTAGCTTTGTCAGCTCTTGGGGGATGTGTCTTCTATCTCAAAAAATGTCTAATTGATCAGGAGCTGTTATCACTGGCAAACTTCGAGGAATATGTCCCTGTGGATATCGCTACTGCCAAAACTATGAGTTCAAGTAGTTTGTTTGCCAAAACTGATCAGCGGATGGTGCTGGATGGAGTCACCCTGATGAACTTGGAAGTCCTGCAGAACGGAACCAATGGAACCACAGAAGGTACTTTGTTGGAAAGGATTGATTCTTGTTGTACACCGTTTGGGAAGCGACTCCTGAAACAGTGGCTCTGCGCACCACTTTGTAATCCTAAATCCATCAATGATCGTTTGGATGCTGTTGAGGACCTCTTGGCAGTGATAGATAAAATGTCTGAAGTTGGTGAGCACCTGAAGAAACTGCCTGACCTTGAAAGGCTGCTCAACAAAATTCACAGTATTGGATCACCACTTAAAAGTCAGAACCATCCTGACAGCAGGGCCATTTTTTATGAAGAAATCAGATACAGCAAAAAAAAAATTGCTGACTTTTTGTCTGCACTGGAGGGGTTTAAAGTAATGAATGAAATTGTTGATGTCATGGAAGAGATTGCCAGTGACTTCAAATCTAAAGTCCTGAGGCAGGTAGTTACCTGCAAAGCCAAAAATCCAGACGGCCGCTTCCCAGACTTGAGTGCAGAGCTTACAAGATGGGATACTGCTTTTGATCACAACCATGCTCGGAAGACAGGAGTTATCACTCCAAAGGCAGGTTTTGACTCCGATTATGATGGAGCACTACAGGATATTAAAGCTATTGAGGAAGATCTTAAGATGTACCTGGATAAGCAGCGCAAACTGCTTGGATACAAATCCATCATGTACTGGGGGACAGGCAGAAATCGATACCAAATGGAAATACCGGAAAGTGTCATATCATCACGTAATTTGCCCCAGGAATACGAGCTGAGGTCAAGCAGGAAGGGGTACAAACGTTACTGGACCAAGGAGATTGAGAAGATGCTGGCAGCGATGGTCAATGCTGAAGAGCGCCGCGACGCAGCGCTGAAGGACTGCATGAGGCGCTTGTTCCACAACTTTGATAAAAACAGCAAAGACTGGCAGGCAGCTGTGGAGTGCATTGCTGTGCTGGGTAAGAGCTCTGCTTCATTCTGATACACAGTAAAATTGCTCTTGTGTAGGAAATTGACACCTGATCTGGATAAGCAAAAAAGGCTTGTTGCCAGCCCTTAAATTGTAGTTTTTAAATTCCCATTGCAGTAATAGCTTTGATAGCTAACAGTGATTCCCTTTTTCCTTCCTGTCAGTAAATGACAGGATAGTTGCTGGGTCTTGATGTTTGCAACCTCTTTCTTCATTCCTGTAGCGTGATGGTAGGTGTACAGCCGAATATTTCTCACATAGCCTGCTGAGTTTCTTATTGCTTCCAGATTCTTGTGTATGGATTAGTAGCTTTTTATTAAATGAAGGTATAAAAATCTAACATACTAGTTATCTCCTTTCCGTCTGAGCAGGCTTCCATCTCTTGGCATAAAAATAAAGAAGTGGTCATTGTCAAGCCTTGAAGAAGGTAGTCTGGTAGGCAGACTTCCCCAGATCTTCCTGTATTTCTGGGATAATACAGTCTTCTGTATTCTCTTCTCAGGACTGGCATACTTTTGTACTGTGAATTTTCTGCTAGGGTGAGGGACTCTGGGATGTCTTTGTTCCATGGAAAAATGAAAGCATTCTCTGAAGGCCACTGGGGCAGAAAAGGGAAGACAGGCAGGCAGGAAGGGTTGGCTTGTAACAGATTGGCTGGGGGATCTGGGAAGCAGTGACATCAGCTATGCCACAGCATCAGGGCAAATACTGAATTGTTTTCCAGTAAAGGCCAAGCTGTAATGATGTGTATGTAAAGCCTCTAAAATCATAGAATGGTCTCATTTTGTAGGTAATCAGCTTTTAGAACCTTAGAGCTCAGCTAACTGGGGTGAGTTGTGATGCTGTTTTTTGACGGACCAACAGAATTTTAAGATTTATATAAATCTCTTCTGGGCAACTTTCAAGCAACGTTATGTTTCTTCACTGTCACAGAAGCTGATTTCCTCTTTACTCATTCTAAATGAAAAAACAAAAATAGTTTAGACATAGACTTTTTAAGTTAAATGATGTGGATTTTAAAGACTTTTAAACTAGAAAACTAGATGGGAGGATTTTAACCTGACATCAGTAGAAATCTGGAAGGAGTAAGGAAAGTCAATGTAAATATTCTCACCTTTTACTTGGTCTGGAATGCTTCTTGAGTGTTTTCCTTAAGAGGAATATGGAATGAGCTGGAAAATTTTGTTTATGAAATTGCTATTCAATGAGTAAATTAATTCCAGTGAATGAAGAAAGTGTGACTTACTGGAATTTCTCTTTATTTTATAGATGTCTTGATGGCCCTTGCTCGCTACAGTCAAGATGGTGATGGACCCCTGTGTCGACCTGTAGTTCTGCTGCCTCTGGATAGTGCTCCTCCCTTCCTGGAACTCAGAAACTCACGCCATCCCTGCATTACAAAAACTTTCTTTGGGGATGACTTTATTCCTAACGACATTGTGATCGGCAGCACAGGTGAAGGCAGCAGCAGTGAAGCTTCCTGCGTGTTGGTAACTGGCCCAAATATGGGTGGCAAATCTACACTCATGAGACAGGTGATTGACTTTCTGTGTAAGATCAAATGTTCCACAGTGCCTTTGTGTCTTGCATAAGGGAATTACAAAGTTTGGCCGTTGCCAGAGGAGATCCCAGAAGTGGTCTTTAGGGTGTGCAGCACAGGCCAACAACGGCACTGTAAAGATAGTCTGGTAGAAAATGTCCATGTTTAGATAGTTTTTCTATTTTCACTTTAGGGAGGAGTAAGTTTTATTTCTCTTGTGTGAGATGGTTGGCAGATGTGAGATGGTTAATAGAGTGCCTTTTATCTTTTTCAAATGACTTATCTAGGACTTGACATGATCTGGCAAAAGATGCTTCTGCAGGTTGAACAAGATGAAACCAGGGATCAGTGGCAACTGGCAAAGCAACAGGGAGTTTGCTTTATAAAGACTGCTTGCTGTGATAACTTGTGTTTTGGAACCTTTCAGAGTAGTTTAGTCCTGTTTATGATGCTGCAGCCTGGAGCTGTTAAAACAGCAGGAAGCTTTATATACTCTTTATATTAAGGGAAAATGGAGTTTCATCCCCTCGTTCTCTGTGTGGATCTGAAGCTCCAGGCATATTGTAAAAATGTGAAATGTGTGCATGTTTGTTCTGCAGGCTGGTCTCCTGGCTGTAATGGCCCAGCTGGGGTGCTACGTACCTGCGGAAGCCTGCAGGCTCACACCCATTGACAGGGTGTTCACACGGCTCGGCGCCTCAGACAGGATTATGGCGGGTGAGTTATTCCAAAGGGCTTTTGCAACCCAGTGAGTTTCTTCTCTTGCTTTGAGTGGCAAGTTGGAAAGGGACAGTGTGTTGATTTTGCAGGGGGAACTGGGCACTAATCTGTCATTTCTCATTGTTGAGAGTGGGAATAGGATTATAGTTGCACTTTCTTTCTTTCACATGTGTGTCCTTCGTTATTTTTGAAGGACACATAGGATCACTTTTAATGAATTTTAGTATTAAAAGCCTATCTCCCAGCTGGATGCAAGGCTGAGGATCTTTCTGGATGCTGTACAGTTGATTATATCCTACTCACATTGGTATCTTTTTCTACGTGTTCTGGAATAGGACAGTGATGTTTGGGTAGCTGTTGTAGAGGAGTTTATTGTACCTTGGTGAGACTAGAAGTCCCTTGTTTCAGTTAGAATGCCTTATGTCTGAAATCTGATTTCTTCAGATCAGGAAGAGAGGCAGGCTTCTTTCTTGGAAGCAGTAGTTGACAATTCTTGGAGTATTTTGTCTCTTCAGCGGAGAGGAAGACACAAGTGGAGGATGACAAAACTGGAATGGGAAGTCTGCCTGTGGTGGTGGGCAAAGGTCATAGGGCTAGAAAAACAGAATTATTGTTGTGGTAAAAAGTGCACTATCACTGCTCATTTAAAGAGGGCACAGATTTTCTGTGATCTCTCTGCTGAAAAATATGGGTCAGTGCATATGAAAGGAGTTAAGCCTACTAGACTTGTTGCACATAAGGAATTTGGAAATGAATCATTCTGAGTTAATAAAAAAAAATATTTGCACTTCCCCAAATCAAGGCTTTTCTTTGCAGCTAGAGAATGTTACTAAGGTTCTCTTTACCTAGCTAGTTTCCATTCTGTTTAATTTCAGTTCAAAACTAAATCTTAAGTGGTGAATATTTAAGTGCTTATGATAGAAATAAAACCTGCCCTTCCTGCATAAGAGGTGGTCTAGCAAGGTGTAGCATTTCCAATTTTTTTCCTATCAACTGAGAACTATTCTTTTCCAAATATGTGTACAGATGTCTTATTTTACATTGTGAGGCTGAACGCTGCATAGAACTAGCTTTGAAATCTGTTCTTGATGTGTTAGTTTGCACACTCTGTAGGTAGGAAAGCAGAGCAAAACTTGCTCCATGGCAGTAACTGTAATGGATATCAACAGGACTTTTATGAATTTATTTTTTTAAGCAATGGAATTTTAAAATTCCCTGTGCAATTTTAGGGCTTTATTTTCTGAAGTGAGTAAGTGGTTATTCTTACACATTGTCAAAAACATACTCCATCTTGGAAATTTCCTTAAATAAATGCAGAAAATCAGGATTGGTGGACACTGCTTAATAATTCATGTTGGAAAACATGTTAGAGGAAAGCAGTGCTCATGCAGCACGAGTACAGAAAGTAAATGCTTGCCTTTAATGGAATGAATTATATTAATTACTTGTGATTATTTGTAATGTACCCTACAAAGAACTAGTAAATCCAGACTTTTTAAGTGTGCATTTATCATGTGTAAGGGTGAGAATAACTGTGTGCTTCTGCTTGTAATCTGCTGAAACCAATTTCAGGTTTAAATTTCAGGCCTTGTATTATCTGGGTTGCTGAAACTCCCATGAGATGTTCAAGCCTCAGCAGCAGAATATTTCTTTTGTCGTGCTTCACTCAAGTGTGTACAAATAAAGCCTTTATTATCCAAATAATTTGTTACCTTACAACATCACAACCAAACCAGTAATTCTGGTCTCTTAAAGATTTTCTGCTTGCTTTTTCACTGAAAAGCCACACACCTTAGGCCTGTCTTGTGCATTTAGAGCAAGAAGGGGCCAAAGATTCCCCTCGTCTTGCATCCTTTGTGCCCCTTTTTGTCCAGCTGGAACATTTGACGAGTGCTATTAAAGGAAGACAGATATGGAGGCCTTAAATTAACTGTACTCATGTCTATATGCCTGTACTCTCCAGGAAAAAAACCCTGCTTTTTCCAGCAAATGGAAGTCCACCATTTTCACACTGGAAAGAAAGGTTCATGTTTTTGTTCAGTTCTGGTTTGTTGTTGAGTTTCACTTTAGCTTAACCAAGATTCTAGTGCACATTAAATGGGGGTTGAGTTGTGGTTTTAAGATCTTTGACTACTTCACAGTGTCTTTTTTTTTTATGTCATTTCCTTTAAAGGTGAAAGTACCTTCTTTGTTGAATTGAGTGAGACTTCCAGCATTCTCCAGCATGCAACAAAACATTCCCTTGTTCTTGTGGATGAACTGGGTAATTATCGTTTTAACATAATGCTCTTGATATTTAACTGGTCTGTGTTTAATTCTCTGTAAAATGTGTACTGCTTGTGTGCCCCAGGAATTGATATACCACCTCCCACCCTGCAGCATTACTATCCTATTTCCAGCTGTGGTTCCAGCTCTTCCTTTGCATAATTACTTGCAGCAAACCTCTGGAGAGCAGAAACATCATCTTCTGCAGTGCAGAGGAAGTGTGACTTGTTACAGGGCAAATGCTTGGGTCGCTTCCTGCTGACCCTGGTGGCTCTCACCACACACTGCTGTTTGTCCACCTTCCACAGAGTGCAGAGGGAGACAAACACTACAAATGCATTGTTGCATTTGTCTTTGGAAAAGCACCTCTACTTCTGGTTCTTCATTTTAACAATTGAAGGGATACGCATCTCTCACCAGTGGCTAGTAAACTAAGGACTGAATTTACTCTGCTGCTTCTGTTCCCAAGTATGCCAAAGCTCTCCTGTTTCTTCTCCAGGCAGAGGCACAGCTACTTTTGATGGGACAGCTATAGCAAGTGCTGTTGTGAAGGAGCTGGCAGAGAAAATCCAGTGTCGGACGCTGTTCTCCACTCACTACCACTCCCTGGTGGAGGACCATTCCCACAGCGCGGCCGTGCGCCTGGGGCACATGGTACGTGTGGGCACAGCGCAAGCCACGAGGACCAAAGGATGGGATTTTTCCTTGTGGCTGGCAGGGATCCCATGCTATGCACATTTCCCTGTGCTCTTCTGCCCTGAGGCACAGGCATTTTGAGAAAAGGACATGATGTCCCATGCATTTATTAGGCTGTAGGTCTGTATTGCAAACACTGACTTGTTAATTGCACTTCCTAGGCTTGCATGGTTGAGAACGAGAGTGAAGATCCAAGCCAGGAAACAATTACGTTCTTGTATAAATTCATTGAAGGAGCATGCCCAAAGAGCTATGGCTTCAATGCAGCAAGACTTGCAGATATTCCAGATGAAGTTATTCAGAAGGGGCACAGAAAAGCCAGAGAGTTTGAAAAAATAACTCTTTCACTGAGAATATTTAGGTAAGGCCTTGGGTTTCTGTATTTAAGTTGTACATTACTTAGTGGGCACCCATTTTAAAATTTGGGGAGTGGCACTTGCTCAGTCTCACAGCAGTAGGGGCAGTTACAACTGCTTTTGGAAATAGCAAATATATTTCCTAGGAAGGGAGGTACTGCAGGAGGGCAGATATGATGAGCAATGCAGTATTTTATGCCAGTCTTAATTTGCACAGAGGTGCCAGGCTGGGGGGAGAGAGGCTGTGCAATGCCAAGGGACCTTAGAGCAGTACTGGAGCCTCCACTGCTGGCAGCCTTTGCACCAGGCCCAGCATCTGTGTCTCCTAAAGCTATGCCAGGAATGGGAAGCTTAAGCTCTGTGTTCACTAAAGGCATTTATTTCCCTTAGGTATCTGTGCCAGGTGGTGGATGGTGCAACAAGCGATGCAAACGCTGTTCAGAAACTCACCGCGATGATCAACCACCTTTAAGAACACGTGGGTTTGTACAGGCAGTTTCTCAAAAACGTGTTAACAGACAACATTATGATCTAATAAACTTTATTTTTTAAAAATGACCATTTTTCCATTGTCTTTCCTAGGAAATTAAACCCTTTAATTCATACCTACCCTCTACATAATGGTTATTGAGTACTCCACAATATATTAAGTCTAGATGTTATGGTACATGCATACACTTTCAGGCTGTTGATTACCCACTGTCACCAATACACATAAATGGAAAAAAGCTATGAAACTGTATAGGGCTGTATATATACTTGTCTCAGCTTCATTAGAGCAGGAAATTGCTGTGATTTTTCCAGCAGGTTATATAAGTAATGTCCAAACTGTTCAAAAAAAACTATGAACAGAGTAAAGTACAAGACTGTTTTGAGGAGACTTTCTACTGTGTACTTTAAAACATAGTAAAATTTCTTTCACAAAACTTAGTTACATGGGTACTTTGTTTTATAGTGCATTATAGTCTAGGAAGTCTCATTAAAACACTCGCATTTTTGTTAGGGTGGTTTGAGTACAGACTATTGCTGGGGCAGGGAAGGAGATTATTCTAACTTCAGAGGACACCAGAAAAATTGCTGGATATAATTTAAGATTAGTGTTTTCTCTTTCATAGAAAGAATGTATATACTGGGACATGAGTACAGTTACAGCAAGTCTAGGTGTGCTAACAAAACAGGACACATTCAAGTACAATAAGATTTTTTTGCTTGAAATTAGAAACAAACTACATGAGATTAAAGCATTAAAATCATATTTCTCAATCTGAATAAATGTTAAAAAAATCAAAAGAAATGCAGAAGTGCTAGCTCACATTTTTACCATGTTACAAAAGCAATTGGTACCCATGTCCATAAAGGCAGCAACAAAGAATGCTGCTTGTCTACAGAATAGTACTACTGCAAATTGGACTGCGTTTCAATGCTACTTGTAAAAACACCAGCTCTCAGAAGTTGGTATCTGTACAAAATTGCAGCTTATTTTTCTTCACTTCTGTCCCTTCAAAGTCTTTGTTTACACAGTAATGCTAAAACGCCCAGTTCTGTTATCCTGAGTCAACATATTGCCACTTTCTTTTTTGGTAGGTTGAGCTCCATAGTGTCAACACCTCACACATCCGCTTTAATACAGTCTCTTTCTGCAGAAATGGGCAAGTGTAACTTCCTCCAAAAAAAAAGTTTTAATAGTTATGGTATTAGAATGGCAGGACTTTCTTTCTGAAAGGAATTCAGTTGTGCTGCAATGTATTAGATTCTATAGGTGGAGCAGAGTCATATAGTGTATCTGTATCGTGTGTAGGCTCTCCGGCAAGCGTACAGGGATTGGACAGTGTTCCAGCACCACAGTCACAGAAAAACCTACAACGAGAGAGAGCTCTTTAGTGTCTGCTTCCCTTGTGCTCTCCACACAACCCCCCACACCGTGGTATGAAACAAACCTATCATGTCTGATGAATTCTACATCATGTCCTTGATGGCACTTCTTAATGCAGTTCACACAGATGGCGTTACGGTCTGTGGTGTTGCAGGTGTGACATCTGAAGGGAAAAGCAGCACATCAGGCATGAGCCAGAAAGTGATGAGCTCTCAAGTAAAGGGCAGAACAGCACTAAAGGAAGGGGGTGCACAGGACTGTAAAGCTTGAGATTTTTACACAGACTTGGATTTCACAGCACACTTTGTTGCTTGTGTCGAAAATACAGTTGTACTGTGTAATCCCCCAGGCTGAGCTCAACATTATTTTCTTTTCCTCAAGCCAGCAGTAAATTCCAGACAATGGGAATGCATTCAAACCTGTCACATTGCTGTTGAAAAACATGCATTTGTGTGTTCACAGACATACAGCAACTGTTCTGGAGCCTTACTGGAAGAGAAATAGTGTTTATTTGAAAACCTTACTGTAGGTGATGGGAAAGAACCTGTTACCTGTAGAAGTCATGCATCGGGTAGCTGGTGTAGCTTGAGATCTTATATAAACACTGGCCTCTACTGACAGCTTTCTCTATGGCATCTTGATTGTTCATTATTTTGTTATCTGTTGGGTGGGGAAAAAAAATCCAAACTAAGCACACCTGGATCAATGACTTTTTATCTTGATGTGTTGAAGCAAAAGGCCCCTTAGGAAGTTAGTTCTATGCCCACATTTTAGTTTTGGCATTTATGCACGTCACAAATCCTTGATGCCAGCTCACAAGGCTCATGCCCAGAGTGCTATGCACTCCTCAGGTGAGAAGCACTGTTCTTCACTGCACACACAGCATGAAATTCCTGACAGCCTTCATTTGAATACTGTTTGTGAATTGGCCTGTGAATAAATGGCTGCAGATACAGTAAGTTTTCAGCTAAGGAGCCTGAAACCTGAATGTTTAAAAGCCTCTCATCTACCAGAAGGACTTGTACACATCCCTTAGGAAATAAAAAAGGGATTGTTCTTTCCCCAGCAGAATTTAGGAGTAAGGCACTTTCCAACACAATGGAAGTGGAAATTAGGTCTGACCAGCTCCAGCATTCAAAAGATGTGTCCAAGGCACAGCGAATTTGATAATCCCTCTGTTATTCAGCGACTAGATTTTGCATCAAGTCCCAAAGTGCACCTCAAACTAGTTTTGCACACTCCCAATAATATCACAGCACCAACAGATGCCATCATAAAGCCCAGGAACTGTGATGTGGGAAGCCAGAGCTTGTATTTAAAGTGGTGTAAAGGATCCACAGGAAAAGGCTTAATGCTACAGCCAAGCACATAAAAATTCTGCAAACTGAACCTTTTTATTCTAGAATAGCCTCCTGGAGCTGTCTGGCATTCAAACCACCATTCCCATCTCCTTCAAGTGGATATTGTGTCATGTGCACTTTCCCACTGTATATGAGAATTTTACGTATGTAAACTGTTCCTATTCTCTGAAAAAAAGTTATTTGGGATTGTGAATATTCATGCTTTTAGATCCTACAAGTCAAGTGAGGTATGTTTCTTTACTGGACACTTGTTTTTGAATGTGGGAGAAAAGACTTTCCATTGCACAAACTTAGAACTGGAGTTTGAGATGTGCCAAAGACCAGTAACCAGTTCAGAAGCTATTTTGAGATAGAAAAGCTAGCAACAGTTTTAATATGATAGCAAAACCTTACGCTACCTTTGAAAAATCTGAACACAGCTTAACTTGGCTCATTAGCTTCAGCTGAAACACTTAGTCACAGGTGTGCTTAGGGCAGTACCAAATCTGAGCCACAAAGGATGTGATAAACCCAAGACCCAGCACCAAAGAAAAAACTAGCAAGTGAGCAAACACAACCAAGGAGGGCTCAGGCTCACCTTTCATTGTGACATTGACACCAGATGCTAGAAATAAACCTCCAAAGCGGTTGTTGAAAATCTGATTGCCTTCTAATGTTGCAGTCGCGTGATTTGTTATTTCGATACCTTTATTGAGTTGGGGAAACAAAGAAGAGAAAATAAAGTGGCAAAGTTAAATCCTTAGTGATTGCGTATTTGTACCTCTCTCATGATCTATAGTTTGTTCTTTATGTTTTTAAAACTCGGGGGGAAACGGCACTGTAATTTGTTATAAAACTGACGTTCAAATGCTGCTCTTTGAATCTTTTCAAAGAGCTGTAGCTGGCATGCACAGTTTCTGGGAGGAACAACACACTACTGGCTTATCTGATAATAAAACAGTAGTATGTCCCATATACTTTTTCAAGGGGGATATGATTTTTGGGTACTTAAAAGCTGTCATCTTCATGCACATTTGGAAGTTCTTGTGCACATACCTTACCCTTTTTAAAATATGTATTTTAAAAAGTTCTCAAGATGGGAACCTAAAATAATTTAACTCTTAGGTTTTATCAGTAACCCGTGTCTTCCAAATCATTTGTCCGGGACTGCTCTTGACAGCAACCTATCCTTCCCCCCCACCACACTGAAACACCACCTTTACAGGCTCTTCTCAGAAAACTTGCTTCTTCTGAAAGAAAGATGGGAGAAAACTCAAGAATGCAATTTTAGTTGAAATGGAATGGAATGCAAGAACTATGGAACTGTGATGATTAAACAGTAAATTGCCAAAAAATCACAGTTAAACACTGTTCATCTCTTCTGGAGTCAGAAACACTCAAATTTGTAATTTTTCTAGTTTATGGAGTGTTTAAAGTTGAACTTGAGATGCAATTCAAGTATCTTCAAAATGTGTATTTGCTCTGTTTCCTAGGTTTTAAAGCAGTTATAAAATATTCAAACCAGCATCCAGCACATCAACTATGAATATTTCCTAGACAATTTTAGCAATTACATTTAAAATAAAACAGTGAAAAATTATTTCATTAAAAAAATAACAAGATAGAATGCGTCACCTCTCAACCCACTAGTAATTCCAGACTGCTGTAAATACATTCTGGCTACAATTCTGAATTCTCAAATGACTTCTAGAATACACTGAGGATATATCCCAGTCTCTGTTATAATGTCTAAATACCATGGGGTAAAGAAACCCAAGAGTTAGCTTTGTGAAGAGCTTACTCCAAGCTCTAACACTTCCAAATTTGATTTAAACAACACAAACCTGCAGCGAATCCATCAAATATTCTGTTTTTCCTTAGCACAGGGTGGCTGTTGGTGCTGATAAGAACACCAGCTTGAGCATTCCTGAAGATATCGTTCTCTTCCAGAAGACCTGTGACAGACCAACAAACATGACATTTGAGCTTGGTACCATTTCCTGACCCATAACCATTTTGGGAAACACTTGCAAAAGATCTCATCTGTCATCATCCTGCTAGTTCCTTTCATTGGAGAATACACACCAATAGCACTGAAGTTAGTGATAGAAGTTTGAAATAATTCACACTGTGTATCTTGGAAGTGTAGTGTTTCGGTATACAAGAGATGGAATTTGGGATCATAAGCCCCATTACAGAGAACTAAGTATTTTAGCTTTCCAAATTTTTCTTCAATTTTTTCAACACTTTTTTGTTCTTGTCTTCTAAAACAAGCAGCCTGCTAAAGCCAAGCTTCACTTGCATTTTTTTGTTACTGCAGGACAGGATTACTTTGAAATACTCAATTTAAAATTAAAACTCATTTACAGCAAGAGATTATCTACAAAATATCAGAAGCTGATATCAGGATACAGAAGTCATGGCATTTCAGACAGGAACCACTTCTAAGTTTACAAATATACAAGAGATTCCTTAGAGATCTGGTCTGGGGGTTTTTTTCCCCCTAAATCCTTAACATTGGCAGAACTTGCACTGTTCAGGTGCATGAATTTTAGCTACATGACTTGAATTCAATACTGTGTATCAGTGAAATGGCGAAGCTTAGAAAAGCAGACGGCATAAAAGTACTGTCCTAAGCAGCAATCTAACAGTCGTTCTGGATGAGATTAATTACCTCTCTGCCTCCCACGGATTTCAGTATTACTGATAAAATTAAGGCTAAAAAGTATCTGGTTATGTTGGCTATAACTATTTTATTACTTCAGAAGACAAGAGCTATGTTTCTAAAGAGCACTTTAAAAAGGACATCGCTAAATCCGAAATTAAACTCTTATCCAGAATATTCAGTATATGCCAGTAAGGGGAAAAAAACCTACCTCTTCCACCATTAAATATACAGATGCCTCCATCTCTTCCATCATGGATTTTATTTCTTCTTAGTGTAGGATTACTGTCTGTTTTAATCCATACACCAGCCATTGCATTATCAAAAATTTCATTGTCTTCTATAAATCCAAGCCCTAAAATTGAAGAAAGGGTAAAAAAAATAAAATCAAAAAGGATAATAAATGATAAGAATTAACACTGCAGAACATAAACAATTCTGGATAAACATGAAAAACAAACCTACCAGAATTATAGACAAGAATACCACCATTCTGACCACCCCAGATCTTGTTGCGTCTAATTTTGGGGTTGCTTCCAGTTCTAGAGCAAAATGTAAGCAAAGTAGTAATTTAAAACAGTTTACTATATCCCAAGGCCAACCATTTAAAGCACATCTTAAGAATTGCCCCACAGATCTCACTGTTAAAAATCTTAGTAAAATATGGTTCTTTCCAAACATGCAAAAATATTATAGCTTTACAGACTTCAAGGGCCACACACTCTAGTCAATATCCAGGTTATATTAGCGATAACTTTCTTGTAGGTTAACGCAGAGGGTATTCAGATACACTGAATATCAATTAAGTTACTTTTATAAACAAAATTACAAGAACAGTTAAAAATACACAAAAGAGAACATAACAAGCTACATCTGTTTTGGCTTACAATCAGAAAAAAATTTTACCTTATCTGAACCCCTGAGTACATGTGATTATAGATGTCATTGTCTTCTAACACGCCATGTCCATTGTCATAAAAATAAACTCCAACCTAATACATCAAGAATTAAATTATTAGTTCCAAAGTAATTAGGCATAAAACCACAGACTCTCTTTCCTGTGGCCCACTTGTAACCACAGAGCGAAACTCACTTGTTTTCCACTGTGTATTCTGTTTCTCCTCAAGACTGGAGTGCTCCCTGTTGTCACCCAGACTCCAGCCAAAGTATTGCTGTAAACTTCATTTTCCTCAATCACACCTTGTCCTTTTTCATGCTAAATACAAGATTATTTAATAGTTGAGAAAACCTGCTAATCATCAATACAGTTCTTCCTGATGTACACACCCCTCCCTGGCGTGGCTTCTTTACTATAGCAAAGTAATTCCTTTCTATTTGAGGACTTTTTTTTTCACTTTTTCTTTTTTTTTTTTAAACAGCACATCATGATTTTCAGTGTTTGCCATGAAACAAAGAACACCCCGCATGTAAATCATTATATTTCAAGGCTCTGCAGTGGCATTTGCAAATCTCTGCTGGCTTTTGGTAGCATGGTTGCTCCTCAGCATCATGCACTCAACATGAAAGCTCTGGCACGTGGTTCCTAAACCTGTCCCCAGCCCTATCCACCAGACAGACAAAAAACTGTCAGTACTATGTCCACCGTGTGTTCAGGCTCAGAGGTAAAGCACGAGTGTTCTCGGTTAGGGGAAGCTGTTCCTGTTAGATTTACACAGTGAACAGATGAAGCTGCACACGTGCAGCATTAGGTGAACCTTAGGTAACTTTTGGCAGAAAGCTGCACAAATAATTTTCAAAATCTGATACTGCTGAAGGGGACCTGACAGCTCTTTCAGTTGAGTCAGCAGAGCCTTGAACACACTGGAAATGGTGTTTTATTCTCCACTTCTCCAATACACAACCATACAGAAACTGCAATGTAAATCACCCTGAAGGCATTACAAAAGAATACTCTGAAGCATGTAACACTCCAAAAGAGCTGAGCAGACTTCTATTTTTTTTTAAATAATGACATACTACTATGAAAAATAAGCCTTTCTAAAAAGTTTTTAACCAAGAAATGATAAAATTCTGTAATCTATCCCATTTTAAATATTTTAGTCTGTAATAGGAATAATTTAGTGTCATTCATAAAAGCTTCCATCTTCCAAGTATCACCACCAGCTTCAGTCTCTCGCAATAAACCTACTTTAGAACATAAACTCCATCACTGTAAGCACCAACATTTCACAGAGTACTCTTCTCTAAAGTTTATAAAACAGAATACAAGTTTCAATGCCTGTCTGTAGGTTGTACTTACAACATAAATTCCACCATGTTGACCATCATGAATCTTGTTGTGTCGAACTATGGGACAGCTGTTTGTTCGAATCTGTATTCCTGCTAACGCATTACCTGTTAACAAAAGCATTATTTAATATAACACATACTCATTTTTCTTGGAATTCAAGGTGCAACAAGAAGTCAGCTTACCATAAATGTCATTTCCTTCAATAAGGCCTCTTCCATCACCAAAGATATACACACCACCTTGATTCCCATTAAAAATCGCATTGCCCCTAGAAAACAAAAAACCCCACATTATGAAGTGGTTCTAATACACTGTACAATACTACACATGTATGTAGTGTCTAGCACTGTACAATATTCAGATTTAAAATAAACACCTTATATTATCTTGCTTTGAGAAAAATCTACCTCCAAGTGTGTATACAAATTAAAAATGTAATTCAACTGAATGCAGAAATTTCATTTCTACATATACAGTAATATTTACAGTTCATTATAAGTAAATGAAATTAAAGTACACTTCTCCCACTCCCACCCAATCTCTTCTTCTTCTAAGTAGTAAAATATCAATGAAGAAAACAATACCTTATTGTTGGGTCACTGTTTGAGGTAATCCAAACACCTGCAAAATTGTTTGCATAGATTTTGTTCTCTATGAATTGTCCTCTCCCTTTTTCATGAACATAGATTCCTCCAGTCTGGCCGTGATGGATTTCACACCGCACCACCGTTGGATTGGCATATGCTTTCACTTCAAAGCCTGCTATCCTGTTCCTATGTATGTTGCAGCTTTCAAAATAACCCTTAAGACACAAAACATGCAGTTTTCTTTAAAAGCTCTTTTCAAAATTAAGACTATTCCCTCCCCTCCCTCCCTTCTAAATACAATGCTCATTTAAAAGGAAACAATACCAAAATTGACAACACATCAGTACTTCCATAGCTAATTAAAACAACTACTGCCACTATATAATTTCATTTTCCCCAAAATAAAATACTGTGTTTGCATTGCTATTTATTACTACTCATGGAATACCAAGAAAAGATGGCAGCTCTGGATATAGCACCTTGAACAGGACTCAGTGTCATGTTTCCTCAGCATTTCCTAAGGATCAGTCTCCTTTCAAAGCCCATAGGCCCAACACAAAGAAGGCATTGCTATGAAGAATACTGCCTACTTGTTTTAGAGCAAGAACTACATACATTTGGTAAAAATACAGTTTATTTAGGAAGAAGTGTGCTAAATTTCTTTAGCACAACTGATTAAAATAAATAAATATGAATATGGGAGTTCTGTAACTTTGCCAGGGCTGGATGCGTCTGAGTGGCCAACCGGTAAACTTTTTTCCTTTTTCTCTTTTTTTTGAACAGTGTACGCTTCCACTTAAGACACTGCAGTAGCAGCAGGAGACCTGCAACAGAACTGTATTTAAACAAGTGCATTATAAACAGCATAGCTATGGAAAAGAAAAAAAGGGCCACAAATCCATCCCAGGCATGCTCCTTCTATGCCAACAAGCACTTGTACAGCAGCACAATGAACTGGTCCATCTGAAAATTCATCTGGCAAAGTAGCTGTTTTCTGCCCAATGATTTCTCTGATTCTAATTCATTCCACAGCCTTGCAAAGTAACCGTGTCAGTCCTTTGAGAGCATTTTTCTGAAACTGTCTCAGAACATTCTGATACTCAAATTCAAACTGTTCTTGAGGTGAACTTTTAACAGCATTTCATGTCCATTTTCCCCAACTAAAACAATGGAAACCAATCAACTGAAAGACAGGAAAAGCCTTACTAGAGATGGTAGATGATCACCAAGTGGTGTTTTAATTTGTGGATAGCCTAGATGCAGGCTCTTGAAAGCTCTAACCCAGACTAGTGCCAGGAAACAACTGTGAAGGGTGGGACTAAAAACAGAGCAGATGACATTCAGAGAAGGACTCTGCTGACAACCAACCAAAACTGCACTGTCCCTTACATCCAAGAACACTATGGTTCATGATAAAGTGGATCAGTGTTAGTTCATTCTTTTCTCCTAGACATCTGTCTTTCTGTGCTCTGCAAAGCCCTCAATAGTACAAACAATCTATAATGCCAGATATAGTTGTAGCAATATCAGTCTTCATAATGCAAAAAAATTACCTGTTTAATGAACTGGTAACATGTATACAGGTAAAACACCCGACCCAAAAGCAAAGGGCCACGACTTTCACTGATCTTGGTCACCCCCATAGGCACCTCGTCCAAACACCATTCTTCCTGTAGCCAGCCACCTAAGTTAGTTATTTACACTCACTCATCATGAGACTTGTTACATTTGTGGGGTGGAAAAACAAAAAACAAAACAAAACAAAAAAAAAAAAAAAGAAAAGAAAAAGCAAGCAGCACAATTCTTGCTACTGCTCAGCAAACTGGATTCCAGTGTTTGTACTCACATGATTCAGGAACACCTTGTGCCTGGAACTTCTACTACCTATCATGTGGAAATTACTTGATTTACTGCCAACTTAGGTAGTCAGCTGTTTCACTGTGCTGTGAATTGCTACGGGACTCCATCACATATTTTGATTACAAAAAAGCAGATATCCATCCAGTTCAACAAAGCAGTCAAGACAGCATGCACCTCTCCCTACTGTGAGGAGTGCAGCCAGGAAAGGCACAGCCTAAAACAAACATTGTCCAAAAGTGTACTATTCCATGTGCACAGCTTAGCTCCCCAGACTCCTGTGGATCAAGCCAAATGGAACATGCCTACTTGCTGTAAATATTCAGAATATACCTGATGAAATCCAACCCTAAGCAAGTCAAGCTGTGGTCAGACTTCTCAAGGAAGCTACACACTAACAGGTAGAGGAATCTAAAGATCTCCTGAGAAATACACCTTCATGCCAACAGGCAAGTCTTCTTATCTCAAAAGGAAACACATTTTTTCCTCTTTTTCACTTAAAATGAAGCCCTCAGAGAAACTTAAGTAAGACGACAATTAGGCTTGAAGGCAAGCTTGATTCTCTTAATAGAATACATAATTTCAATTAAAATATTACTAAACATGGTCTGATACCTTTTAAATTGCTTCACACATCACCCTCCCTTTGAGTGCCAAATATGTTGTGACTACAGCACCATGATGGTGAAAAGTATTTCAGTGTGTTTAATCACAACCATTTTAGATGCCATGTAGCAGTTTCAAACAACCAACCTTTATTATGTGGTCTGCAATATCTTCACAAGCTTCAGCAAGCAGTTATCCAACAGTATGGAAATTTTGGTTGAAATACTTTTAATTCTCGAAAACAGTCTTACATACTGTGTAGCTTTTTCATTTGCCTGGAAATGAAGTGAAAGAGAAGGCTCCTTCACTTCTGCTTGTGTCTCTGTGTACCTACATAATAAGCAGCTTCAGGGAAGAACAGAAGTGGTATTGGCAGGCACACTGTGCTCTGCCCACTGTATCCTAAGAATGATGCTGTAACATTACTTTACAGTAGAGTACAAGTGTAATTTTTTCAGAAAGCAGAAAATGGAGCTTTCAAAATGACTGCTCTTCTGCCTTGTCAAAAAAATGTTGGACTGCAGATTCAGGAGAAAAATGAACTCGCTGTTAAGCTTCCATGAAGGAAATGCTCCTCCAAAGGGGGACAATAACAAATTAAATTGGTGAGGCCACACCTTGAGTATTGTGTTCAGTTCTGGGCCCCTCAGTTCAGGAAAGATATTGAGGTGTTGGAGCGGGTCCAGAGAAGAGCAACAAGGCTGGTGAAGGGACTGGAGCACAAGTCCTATGGGGAGAGGCTGAGGGAGCTGGGGTTGTTTAGCCTGGAGAAGAGGAGGCTCAGAGGTGACCTCATCACTGTCTAGAACTACCTGAAGAGAAGTTCTAGCCAGGTGGGGGTTGGTCTCTTCTCCCCGGCACTCAGCAATAGGACAAGGGGGCACAGGCTCAAGCTCTGCCAGGGGAAATTTAAGTTGGATATCAGGAAAAAATTCTTTCCAGAGAGAGTAATCAGGCACTGGAATGGCCTGCCCAGAGAGGTGGTGGATTCACCATCCCTGGAGATTTTTAAACTGAGATTGGACATGGCACTGAGTGCCATGATCTAGTAAATGGACTGGAGTTGGACCAAGGGTTGGACTTGATGATCTCTGAGGTCTTTTCCAACCCAATCGATTCTATAATATCTTTATGTCAGACTACTTTATGAGGCTGACTGCTGGGTCAGAAAGTCAAGGCTTTCTGCTAGGGAAGATCCTGTAACATTCAATATTCATAAAAACAAACTGCATTAAAGAGCCCGGTCCAGTTCAATTTGAGTCAGCTTAAGTTGAACTGCTGGCTTTGAGCTGTCACGGTTAAACCCAGTGGATTTCCACACTTGTTGAGACCGTGTCTGACCATTACCTGAGTGCATCATTATTAAACTGAATTTAGGCAAACCAACAGAACTGCTGTTTGTCAGAAACAGTAGTGTTCTTCTACAGTCCTAAGCAATCACCTAATTCCCAGACTTCCTCTGCCATTCTCTGTTAATACTAACAACTTGTTTGCCACAAATTTACCCCCTAGGGAAGGTTAAAACTTCAGTCTCTCAGATGACCCTGGCAATCCCTGGTATCTTTTCAGTCACCAGAGCCATCTCCCTTCAAAAGGCATTGCTGTGCCTTTGAACTACAGCCTCTCAAAGACATCTAGTGATGAACTTCTGGATCCCAATAAATCATTTATGGGTTCAGACATTTTCTCTTTGGAAAGTTAGTATTTTCCAAGTATAAAGATAAATTATCTGTGATTCACAGGGCCAGTCTAATTGCTTGCTAACACAAAGCTTAGTGCCAGCTTCAGCTATAACCAGTATCACCATCAGACACAGCCTGCTCCTTTCCTACCACTTCTGCCTCACAGCACACATAGACTGTCCCACAGCTCTTACGCTTCGTCCAGATGTCAGGCAGCTCAAGCCCAGATCCTTTATGGAGACTCTGCCAGGAAGCTATTAAGGTCAGGCAGGTCAATATCCTTCCTCTGCATAGAGGGATTGCAAGCCTTATACTGCCTTCACCTCCTTCTAAGACTCATTTTCAAGTGTGCTGAGTATTCTACTTGTGCTTTGTGGTGGTTTCTGGTTATCATCAATTAGCAGAAGATGATCCTGGACAACACAGCACGTGGCAGTGCCAGGATTGCTACGAAAAAGAGGCCTTAACGAATAATAAGGAAAAGGAATAACTGACACATGTGGGAAAGAGTATTACCATCTTACACAAAAATACCAAGTGTAAGGAAACTCAAAATACCTTAGCAGTGGCTTTCTGCTTGAAAAATCCTAACTATAAATTTATAAAGGTAGCTCTGTACATCAGATTTATTTAAAATGCCACGCAAAGCACTGGCTGTGTGTACAAGATGACAGCTACAGTGACAGAAAGTGTGGGCAAAGATGCACCGCTGCAGCCTGTTAAGATCTGAGCAGGTAAATAATCACAAACACCACAGGAATGATAAATGTTGATGTTCTCACAAGGTACACAGTGAATAGAAAAAGATGTGATGACAAAGATGGGTTCCTGAGCAGCTGACAAGCTCAGAAGACTTTTACATCAAGACAAACTCAGCAATTGAACTTTTATGGTTTTTTTCTTTTTGCATGTTGTCTAGTTTAACAAACACTGCTTTGAGGGTTAAAATTTTAAAAATGGTGGGATTTTGTTTGCTGCTATTCTTCGCAGAGCAATTTTTTCCCCATTTATTCCAAAAGGGACTATTTTTAATTTCTCTGTCTCAAAGATCACAACATTACATAAACACAGCTCTTTCATGTTACTGTTTGAACAACACAGTATTCAAAAAATTTGTTTAAAAATGTAATTGTATACTCTTCCTAAAGATTTAATGACATTGGTATGCCCAACAGGGTTAGGAAAAAAAAAAGAAAAAACAAACAAACAAACAGCAGGCAATCAAGATAGATAAAAATTAAGTGCTGAAGAGTATCTGACTGTGCCAATTTAATCAAATAGAAATTAGAAATGTGACTGACAACAGAAAAAAATATGTTCATAAAAATTTGCATCCCAAAGCCAGGAATGGTCTTTATTTGAAAGCTGGTGCATTTTATAAAAATTCAAATACAACATAAAGAAAATCACAACTAAGATGTAAAACCAAACCATTTATTTTTAGTGGGCAGCAAAAGGTGAACTGAGTTTTTAATGTAGTCTGTATAGAAACTGGTATATGCTTAATTCACTTTTTCTTTACTTTATATACACATTTCTTTAAAACTGTCTGAGATTTGCAGTATTTAAAAGACTGAGCTGTAAACTAGTCAGTCACCCAACTTAGACACATGCTGCTATACTTCTATTTCATCAGGAAAAAAACGCTGTTTCTCATTTGGGAGCAATGAAAATGGAGACTTATACCTAGATCTCAGCTTTAAACTGTAAAATTATGCTTATTCTTACAGAAAGTTGGAACTTCTCTGTTGTTTGCATGCAACTACTAAATAAATTTATGAAAGATGCCTGGTAACTTGTCTCAGGTAACTGCAGGAGAGGTCAGGGTAAGGCACCAAGGGCTGCCAATGCCATGCTGTGTTTTTAATGCCTGCTTGTTATACATCTGACACAGCACTAAGGCAAACATCAGAATATTGCCAGTTTAGAAATAACAGGTTAAGTTTCTACAAACACAAAGAACAGTCTGAGAACACAAAAGTGAAAACCTGAGAAACAAAGCACTCTTGAACCTTTTGGAGTCAGCACTCCAGCATATAAACCCACAGGAAAAGAACATGTAGGGTAGGAATTTCGCACTGGAATGTCTTTATCCCACTTCACAGTCACAGGCAATATATAGATAAAAAAAAAATACATCCTCCAAAATAACAGAAGTCAAGCAAGAGAAGTGAATATAGAAAATGTATTAATTTGTTTAGGTATACAGGATTTGTATTTGAAAGATACCATGTCACTTTGTTACTTAATGAGCAAGTAAATATAACCAATGATGTCATTTAATTATCTCTATCACTAAGCATGATGCATAAGAGAGGATGATGTCAAAGCAGACTTTAAGAAGGGAAGGCACAGAATCTTTGAAAGGAGTTTGTGACTATGAAATATTTCAACAATATTTGCAGCTGAGATAAATATTATTCACAGGTTCTCTTTAATGTGCTAGTGCTTCTTCTAACCAAAAGAGAAACATTTATTTCTATTCCATTTTGCTTTTGATATCACACTGATCACAGCAATGAAAGAGGCATTTAATCAGTAAGAAAACAGATCAAATACGCTTTTATTTAAAATTAATCAATTTAATTCAGCCTGTGTTTTTAAAATTTTTTTAATACTTCAGTACTCTAATATTTATAGTTCAGTACTGAAACAAGAAGCAGCTCCCAGCCAGACCTTCCAATTAACCCTCAAGCCTATGCAGACACCTCTCCTCCAGGAGTTACTGAAGCACTCCCCTTTAGCAGTCTTTCTATAGCTGAAATCTCTTCTTTAAATGTTTCCAAGCCTATTTAAATCTTGAAGGGACATAAGGATATATGTATCCACTGAAGCAGATTAGTAGTGCTTGGACAATGTCAGTGTAGCTTAACATAGTCCAAACAATGAGATAACAAAAAAGAAAGACGTAACATCCTAAGTTTGCCACCACTCTTTGCAAAACAGCCAAACAACTACATCTCTAGAGAGAACAGAAAATGATGTAAGGCAATCCATCACAAGTCTGCCAGCTGGGCATTCCTCTGGGCTGCTGCAATCTTGCCCAACACAGAATAAATATACTCCTTAAGATGTAACTATGAGAGCAGAAAAGAGGCACCTAACCACAGAATCCCACCATGTTTCTCACCTTCCACTGGCAAGAGGATTTTATGCCAGCAGCAAAAATAGCAGCACTCTGTGACCTGTTTACCTTCTACTGAAACCAGAAAACTGCAAATCCAACAGCTACAAACTAAGCGCTGCCTCGATCCTTTACCCCCATCTCCCCAACAACATGGGTGTAAAGGAGAAAGGCCTCATTAGTTTCAGTCCACAGTGGATTTTCTGTTAATACTCTTTCCAGTCTGTCAACTCTCATCAAAAACCTGAGGAGAGCTGTGTTAGACCTTGATGAGGATGCACTTGATCCCACAGTCTGTGTTCAGTGCCATTGATGAATGGTACTGGTCCCAGTACAGACCACTGACGGACACAACTTGCCACCAATCTCTGTCTGGACATTGAGCCCTTGGCATTTACCCTCTGGATGCAGCTATCCAAACAATTCCTCATCCACCAAACACAGTCTACCCATCAAATCCACATCTTTCCAATTTAGAGAGAAGGATATTGTGGGGGACTATGTCAAAGGCCTTACACAGGTCCAGATAAATGACATCTGTACTCCTTCCTTTGTTCACTGATGTTGTCACTCCATCAGAGAAGGCACCACAGGGTTGGCCAGGCAGGACTTGCCCTTAGTTGCAGCCATGCTGGCTGTCCCAAATCACATCCCTGTCCTTCATAAGCCTTAGCAGAGCTTCTAGGAGGTTCTGTTCCATGATCTTTCCAGGCACAGGGGTGAGGATGACACGTGGGAGTTCCCAGGGTCCTCCTTTCTAACATATATTAAAAATGGGCAGTGTTTCACCAGGTTCTTCATCTGACTGCCAAGACTTTTCAAGTATCATGTAGAGTGGCTTGGAAACCACCTCAGCCAACTCCCTCAGGACTCTGGGATGCACCTCACTGGGTCCCAAAGACTTACGTACGTTCAAGTTCCTCAGGTAGTCATGAACCTGATCTTCCCTTACAGTGGGAAGGACTTTGCTCCCCAGTCCCTGCCTTGTGGTCCATGCACTTGAGAGGTGGGAAAGATTGCCAATGAAAACTGAGACAAAATGATGTTGAGTATCTCAGCCTTCTCATCTCTTGTTACCACTGTTGCTCATCTGAGAGGTGGGGGGCGGGTTTGACAATCCTTTTCTGGATGACATACCTGTAGAAATCTTTCCTGTTATTCTTTGTGTCCCTTGCCAAGTTGAGGTCCGTGCACGCCCTGGCGTTCCTGACCCCATCCCTACACAACAGGACAATGTCTCTCTACTCTTCCCAGGTCACCTGCCCCTGCTTCTACTGCCTGTCCTTTTCCTTCTTGCCCTTGAGTCTGACCATCAGGACTCAATTCAGTCATGCTGGTCTCTTGCCTTCTTTTCCTGATTTCTTGCACCTGGGAATCAAGAGCTCTTGCACCCTATGGAAAGCATCCTTAAAGATCTGCCATTTTAAGAGTAAATATAAAAAACCTGCTTATTTTGCCAGCTGGGTGGGGGAAATGGGACTCTGTCATTCAAGCAGGAAAAACAATGATTTGGCACTGTTTGAAAGTAATGCAGAATATTTTCCTAAAACAAATCAGCAAACAACCATCTTTTATTTCAGTGGCAAGAATCCACTCTGTTTACTTCAAGGGCTATGAATCTTACTACTCACTAATTTACATGCACTTGGAAGTTATCACCTTCACCCCACACAAACATACATTTTTATGAAAGAGGGCCTGAATTCTGATATGAAATTCTGTTTTAGAATTCCACAGCTAACTCAATGCTACAAAAGTCCCTCTTCCCAGAGAAGTTGGATACAGCCTGTTCCATAGTTTTAACATTAAAAAATAAGGTTAAGTCTCTACAGAGCATTTTTTCACTTCTAAATCTTCCAGCACCTTATTTTTTGTTCCATTTCTCAGGGAAAAGAATGAAGCATAAGTGTAAGCCTACCATTTACATCCTATTTCAAGAGGTATTTTATCACTCCAAGATAATACACTGTAACAGGCTGCCAATCAATTGCAAAAATCTTGCTTAAACCTCTTTCAGGTAAAATTGTCTGTAAAGTGAAATCTCCCACTGAAGGGCAAGAGAACATCAACAGGCATATTTTAAAGTATCTGTTCATAAGATATGTTTAAAAAAATTTCTTCAATAACAGGTGAAGTTTGAAGGCTTCAGTTATACAACATCTATATTTTTTCTTCAAAGGAAAACATGTATGTTACCATGCCATGGTCAAAAGTGAAAACGCCAACGTCACGTCCATGGTGAATGTGATTCCGTCTGATAATGGGATTTCCATGGTTTTTAACCCAAATCCCTGCTAACGCATTATTGGATATCTCATTGTCCTCATATATTCCCTGGAAAATAAAAATGTAAATTAAGACAGGAATCAAGAACAGTGAACAATTTTATCAAAATTGAGAAATTCATATAGAACATTACCTGTGCATGGTCTGTAATATAAAGTCCAACATTTTCACAGTCACTGATGTTACAGTGTTTAATAGTGGGACAAGCTCCCTGGCCACTAACACATACTGCAGAGCCAACTGGAAGAAAACAGCACAGTTACCACAGCTTCAAAGCATAGTGTATTTATAAATAGTCTGGCAGTGCTTTCACAAGAAAAGTTAGTGTGAACTGATATTTTAAAAAGATTCGGTGAGCCCAGTGCCAAAGCATTGCAAGACACTGGCAGAAAAAATACTAATGTCATCATTTTCCAGATGCAAAAACTGCGGTAGGAGTTGCTTTAAAATCACTCAGCCAAGGTTACACAGCTGCCAGGACAGCGGTTTATGTAATAATTCATTCTTATGAAAGTTATCACTCATTTATTTCCCTACATTAGGCCCACTGAATACTGACTGTACACAATAAAGGACAACAGAAATATAACAAAAATCTATGCTCATTACTGCCTTGTTTTACTTCCCTTCAAACTTTTGTAACTTGGTACTTCAAAGAGGCCAAACAAGTAACAATTCTGTAGCACACAAAGACACATTGTCTAACCAGACATAAGCAGGACACAAATGTACAATCTCAAGTACAGAACTAAACATCAGAAACCAACAGGTCTCTTCCTGGCTGAGTTACAAAGCTCCTTGCATGATTTCAGCTACCACACCACAGCCTAGAAAATAAACCTTTTTCAGGAAACTAGGACTCAAACTGTTCAGGATCTCAGCAGATCAGCTCCATTCCCTGAATCATATGAACTATGAAAACATGAAACTCTGCAGCCACTGAAAATCAACAGCAGATTCACAGCAATTTCTGAAAAGTAAGATCTCATCTCAAGGTACTTGGTCTATGTAACATTCACTTTTTCCCTGCAATTAAACACCACTGAATAAGCAAGCCAGTACCTCCTCTGTTAGTAAGTTTTCATATATCCTTCTAGCAAAGTACGACAAAGACTGTACTTCAATAATTCACAGACTCATTTACAGAGAGCTTATTTTTTTAAATTCCTAAAGATATTATTTTGATTGTCTAGTCTGACCTTATGAATAATACAGGCTATACTAATTCCCTGAATTAAGTCCTGCTTCAATTCTAGCAGCAGAAACTTCAGCACATTATCTCTTAGGAACATATTTAATTTTGACTCTATGATTTCCAGCAACTGAGAAACCAGCAGAAAGCTTGTTAGCTGGTTACAGGGCTGTTACCCTTTTAATTTACACTTTAATTGCTCATTCCAATTCCTCCAGCTTCAGCATCCAGTTACTGGTTCTCTTTACACCAACGTCATGCCATACCCAAGACACACACATTTAGTGCAAGCAATTTTCTCCTTCAGCTTTCTCCCTGATAAAGCAACAAACTGCAGTCAGTGTGTTTTTCACTACAAAGGATTTTTTCTGCTTTACCTTGTATGACACTTCATTGAACTGTTTCTAAATTTTCCAGCATGTTGCTATGGACACCAAAGAAGAGTACTTTATTCTGGAGGACTAAGCAGAGGCGTTAACACAGTCTCTCTACTTCTACTCAGTATTCCCAGAGGTGTAACTAAGGATCACATCAGTTCTTCTGGCCACTTGACTACATGAGGGCTCATATTTAACAGTTTACCCACAGTGGCTCTTTAAGCTTTTCCCAGCTTTCCAGGAGGGATGTTTATCACTTAGAACTAGGAACAAAAGCAAGGCTTACGTATAACTTCACACCTGTCCAGACTAACCTGAATAGTGTTTGACAGTCCAACTACCAAAAAGGTCATAGCAACCCATCCTCCTGGTTATTGGTAAGATTACAGTTACACTATATTCATATTATAACACTTTAAAGTCCTCACTGTCTACAAGTCCCATCAATATGCATGTTATTTCTTCTCTGAAAGTCATTAAGTGGCTTAAAATCAAGAAGTCATCTTTGAAATAACCCCAGAAAAGCCATTTATAGTTACCCTGAAAGTTATTTTTCACTTATTTGGTGTGTGCTCTTGTAATTCTGTGGAATTCTAGTATTTTGAGGCACTATGTGCTGAAGTCAGGTATTTTTCAGGGATCTATGTAATTATACCGGGACTGTGGCCTTCTTTTAGTCAAAGAAAGTAATCAAACATGCTAACAGTGTGATGCAACCATTATAACTTTCTGTAAAAATGCACACTAATTTGATTCAATCATAAATTTTAAATTCTTGATTGACCAAACCCCTGCATTTATTACCTCATTATTGTACCCAGAGTCAACAGACACTCATCTCGCCATACTTCTCCCCCCGTGCTGCCTCCCCAAGGGACATACAGCATCTCACCTGGTTTCAAGTTACTGTCCATAGGCAATAGGAGCCAAGAGGATTTCTTGGCCAGTTCTTTTCAAACTCCTGCATGATTTTAGCATGTCTATTTTTACAGTTGTTTAACCTCATCCACAGTTACTGTCAGGAGTGGAATATATTTCATTATCCCTCTAGGGTACAAGCACATTTATCATTCCTGCCTATTCTCATTAAATAGGGAACAAAAATTACACAACACTTTGCCATTCAAATTTTTCCATTCTGTGATGGATCAGCATCCCTGCCAAAACTTCCTTTGTTCCCCAAACTAAGCACTGTCTCTTCTAAAGACAGATGGGGTTTCTTATCTTGTTGATCAAGTTCCTTGTGGGGGTAAGGTGGTATTTTGATGGGGTGTTTTTATTTTGGGGGGAGGTCTCCACAGGTTCCTTCAATTTCTAATTTCCTGTTTCTATTAGCCACTCATAACTTCTCCTTTCTTCTATTTCATATTGTTCTCACTCCCTTTTCCCCTACCTCTTTTGGTGACACTGAGGAGCTATGGATTTTTCGGAACCCAGTGCAATGTTCTGAAAAGCACACCTGTATCACATTTTCCTTATGAAAGCAATCTTTATTATGACTCACTTCACTGGACTTCAGTATTGGTTGTGAGAATCTGGACCTTTTAGGAGTACCAAACAAATGTAGTACCAGTTTAGGCTTTATTTTGTTTACTCTAAATATAATGATTGCACACACCTATGCAATATTTAAAATAAAAAGGCACACTGCCATCCATTACCACTTTTATCCATCAAGGTGAGGACTAACACAGATTTCTTCCACAATGAATGCAACAGAACCTCTAGACACAGGATTCTGCCATTTAAACTTCATTTAAAAATACTTCAAATATGAAATGGCAGCAGGAGACCTCCAGCCTAAATCACCTGCACGTACATAGCTCCCACCCTTACATATTACATACATTACCACCTTTACTGATGACACAATGTAGAAATATGCTTTAATGCAATTAGGAGACCTACAGAAAGGGTACCAAGCATGTGCCAAGAAAGAGATTTTCAATGCATATGGATCAGTATTTCAGAGATGGCAACGATTATAGAAACAGTAAATGCCTTTTCTGGTAGACTGCCATTCTTCCTCCCTTTTTGTACACACACTGTATTTCCTGAGTAGGTTTCAGAAAAGCTTGGTAGGATTTAAAAGTCAGTAAAATTTAATAATCAGTAAGAAATTTTAACTTTGGAGAAAAGAAGCAACAATTCAACATAGCAAACATTGAGAAATCCAGAGTCTTGAATGGGGCAAAAGTCTGAAATGCTCAGAACTAGTCTTCCATAATGAAAATTGGTCATAAAAAATTATCAACCGTTAATAAACTACTTTCACCAAAATTTCAAGACCTATTAGCTTATCTACAAACATGTTTCAATATGAAGCCATGAAGCTCTTCAAACTACTTCTATAACCAAGCTGAATGATGTCCAAGAACCTGATTAATTCCTCTCATTTGTTGTCAGGGTCCCCAATACTGGTATAATAGAAGTTCCACAACAATACAGCATTAATATTGAGATACTGGGAGCAGCTACTGTTGTTTGTTCCTCTTTTGCCATTTTTAACACTTTCACATATTTGCTGGTATGTCTCCAATAGAACAGATGATGATGTGAAGTGCAGAGCTGCCATGACCAAGTGTTTTATAGCCTGAAACCTCCAAGAAAGAGCCCCTCTTCCTTCAGAAGGCACAGACAAGGATTCCTTCCATCACTCTCTTTAAGGTTCCTTGCAGTATTCTCTGCTTCTCAGGTTGTACCAGGAAAGTATAGTTTTAATATCTAGCTGAAAGATCTTTTTTCCTTGCCTCTGTGTTGAGATGAGCAACCTCCATGCACAGCCTGCTGTGTAGATCCACTCCCTTTCACTAGCTGAACATTGTGATATAAGCTCATATTGCCATTTCCATGAAAAGATTCAGTATCTTAATTCTTCTGAACCACTTCTGACACTCCAACTCCATTTCATCTGGTTGTGTTCGAACACATTCAACTTGCCATGGCTTGTGTCTAGTGATTACAAACAGTTGTGCCTTCCTGCCAATGAATAAACCTCTGTCCAGCTTTTCACTTCCCCAGACTCTGACTCGTTCTTTCCTGAATCTAGACTACCAACATATCCCAAATCAGGGAGTATAAACTCCTCATTGTCTCTGATGGTGAAATGAGTCTGTCTTTCAACAATTCTGCCTGTACAGCCAGGTACTCATACTCTATGTCAAATCATTTCACTTTCAAGTGAACCAAGCTCAGCAATTACATATGACTGTTTAATGCCATCAATCCCAGCAGCAACCCTCACATACAAGTCCTATGTGTACCTATTTCAAATGCCCCCCACCCGCCAGCTACAACTAAAAGTACCAAAACCAGGTAACAGTTCATAGAAACTGTCACTTTTCAGGTTTTAAACCAACTGCCCACAGAGTCTAAACAGATTCACAGAGAAAACCAAGTATACCTTAGCACAAAGGTTTTGGACACAAAGAAATCACTGTAGTAGTACCATTTCAAAGCAACTAAGGCTTGCAGACCTGTGTTAAACACCTGCACCAGAAAGCAAAATATGCCAGTAGTGATCATACTCAATTTGTGTGTTTCTTCAAACAATAAAAACCTACTAACCTGTACAAGTACTTCGAATAATACAGTGATCTATAATTGGACTGCAGTTCACAGTAATCTCTAAGCAGTGGTGTGCATTGTGGTGCTGAGCAGATTTGTCATCAGGGTTGAACTGAAAAAGGAAGAAAACAGAAATATTGTATTTAATTGCTTAGGCATTAAAATTTTTTAAATCTGCTGAAGTTTGATATTCTTACCCTGATTGTCATATATCCAACATAGGCATCTTCAGAACCCTCCATAAAAACGAAGGTGGAATCTCTAGTGTTTTCTATTATAACTTTATCTGCTACTTTCCCAGGTGCTGTAAAGAGAACAAACATAAGTCTTGGTTTATGTCACTTAAAAAAATCCTCAAAAGACTTAACAATTCTGTTCAAAGCAACAAAGGAAAATCAACATTATTGTGGACACATAAATAGTCTTTGTGTCAGAAGAATCTCAAAAAAAGAAATTTTCAAAGACAATGAAGGAACTAGGTTTTAACTAAGGCAATCTGTCACTAATTTGCTATGTAGCACCACAGGAAAAACCTTCTCTTGCCCAGAGTTAGTTTCTGATGACTACTTATAAGGAACTGAATTAACAGTTTAAACTTGGATATCAGACTAGAGGCACTTTAGTTCTGTTCCAAGTACAATTTATTTTGGCATTCTAAACCCTTTTATTAAAGCCAAAATCACACATTCCCTATCATTAATTTGAACCACTATTTAGTAATCTGCTCGTGACCTACAAGTGACCTCCTCACACTTCTCAAATGTAGGATTCAGAGTTTTGAAACTATATCCTCATCATTATTCAGGAGGAAAAAAAATCTTATCAAATTAGATTATAAACTATACTACTGCAGGTATGGACAAAGTTTCAAAGCGGTTCATTTGGAAGTTGCCACAATGTGTTGTTTGATTTCCTGTGTTACCAAAGAGGCTGTGCTCGATTCTTTATCCTTAACCCAAAGGCAGGAGATGTTTACATTGGGATGGCAAGAGCCAGCAGAGGGAGCACGAGTTAACAACAACCTTGCACTGGAATAAATTCAATGACACTCATTCACAATCAAGATCACTTGTCCAATTCAGACCTACACATTAAATATGTAAGCTAGAAGCAGCCCTCCTCCAGACACAAAATATAAAGGTGGGAGTTTCACGTACTATAGCAGATAACTTATCTGATTGCAATCTCAAACCATTCTCCACTCAAGACACACAAACATGACCAGGTATTTGCCCTAAATTCTGTATTTTATTGAAGATCCTACTCACAGGATTTCTTATGAGCAGATTCTTTTCTGCTGTATGCTGACACTAGTACAGACAAGTGATATGCCCTGTTCTTTATCACTCTGGCAGAAAGGTGTCAGTCAGAATGGAGCAACATTTTTATCATTATCCAGCTTGTTCTCACTATCTGAAACTCTGATCTCCACTTTCATTACTGCAGAGCTGCAAATACTTTAGGGTAGCCTAACTTTTCTTCATACTATTATTCACTTATTACTAGATAACAACTAGAAGAGGCTTTGATGAGGAGTTCTGTCATCATACAAAACATCTTTCTGTGGTTTGATAACATTGATAACATATTCACCATGCTGCAAATGCACTGGCACAAACACATTAGTGCGTTTCAGCCTATGAAGAAGGCCAGCACCACAGTATTGCAGGTGAACCAAAATCAGAAAATAGAGCCCCTAACAGGATGTGAGGGCCATAAATCAGTATCAGAATTGTGTTCTCTCTTAGGGTGGCACAGAAAAATTGTACTTTACACTAGATGCTCTGAAACACAATTAAACAGATATGTGGAATTGTGTTTGTAGATGTTTGGAATGCATGTGGCTCATGTCCTCTATAGACACACCTCCTTCCTCTCAGCACATGAGTTACTTAATAGGTCTCCAAGTTTGGGACTTCCCATCATGGAACATGCCAGTTAGATGGACCACTGCACTTAGATCTCCTCTAGGAAAAGACTGAACACTTCCTTAAGTATTAGTTCCATTCTAAATGCACCAATGGAATTCTGTGCAACATCCCACTGAATCTTTGCAAAATCATCATTTAGAGAAGTATCTCTATTAGCTTTTGGCTTGGATCACTTCAGAAAAAATAAACCAGAATAAGAATCGGAAAAGGAAGAAAAGAGCCACTAATTTTGTTCCCAAGCTAAACACAGCTCCTAAGAGGTCTGTTTGCTGAAGTACAAGGGAGTTGTGTTCCATGGGTTCAGAATTCACACTCAGCCTATGGACCAAAATGGATCATTTAGAAATAATGTAACAGAAAGCCTCCAATACAGGGACTGCCTAAAGAATTACAAATTAACAGGATGTTGCCTCAAAATTCTTTAATTCTTCAAAAGGAATAAAACAATTTCACTTTTCAGTGCATTAAAAGAAAGCCCCCTACATTCTGCAGGAAATAACTGCAACCCTGCTCAACTTTGGTAAAAAGGGCACATACCCTTCTAGATCTTGCAGTCTGCAAAATCTACAGCAAAGAACACAGCTCTAAACTAGTCCAAAATACAACTTGCAATTCAACAATGCAGAATGGGTATTTGAAGAAAAGCTCAGGCATGTGAAAGTACTCTTGCAGTCTGAAGTAAAAATATACACAGTTATTGTAGTCTTACAATTTTATATTTTTTCACCCTTAAAATTACAATAATAGTTATTGTTTTTAGTAGTTTTTTTCTTGATTGAAAAAAATCTTTTGATAATCCCTTTTCACTTACTTGCACATTATTTAAGTCAAATAAAAATAAAAGGGACATAAAAAAAAGAAAGCTGTATCTCCTAAACTACAGAAAATCACACACATTTAGTGAAGAGTCTCACATTCGGATACATGATCTGTACAACTGAAATTCAGGTCATTGAGAGACTTTGTGTCTTGAGTTAGGTGAGCACTCCATGGATATTCCTGCAGTGAACACACAACCCCTCCCCAACTCTGGAAAACAGAATTCTTTTAAGAAATGCATAGGTATTTCTGTCCACTGAACAAGATGCAACAATTTCCTTACAAAACCCCTACTCTTGCTTCTTACGTGACAGTTCCACAGTACTAACAATACGCACAAAGGCTTCCTTCTGAAACAACTCCTTCACCTGCATTTAAGGGAAGAAATAAATAACCCCAAAATTAAACAGAACAACAAACCTAGGATACCAGGCATTATTCTGTAAGAACATTTTGCTTATGTGTGAAAGCAGAAGCTCCTTGCTTCAAGGTAAGTTAAGCTGCCTTTCTAATAACGATGTGTTTCTTCAGAAGTCAGCAGAAGAAACTATTAAAGAAATCTGAGTAGAACTGCAGGGAGATTTGGTGCTGTCTTAATCCTACCATTCTGAAAAGCATGCCAGACTGAACAGAGAAGAGGTAGTTCTCCAAGGTTTAGTGGTTCACTTTAATTTGTTTTCTTTTCCAGACAAATGAAAATTGACTCTCTCTACAATGTCACTCACCATACAGTGGAGAAAGTCTGAGGAACTGAAGTCAGCAGTGCCAAAAACTGAAATATAAATACATTCTGGATTCCTCTTGGAGGTTTTGTTCCCCAGGACAGCTATTCTGTTACAAAAATACACAATGCAGATCCCTGGCTTTTAAAGGACTGTAGTTAAGATAACTGTTTTTCTGAATAACTTAGGTGAATTCAAGTGGAAGGGAAAGCAGAGGGCCTTTCAAAACTTAAACGGAGCCAGAGAACATGCAGAAATTTAACCAGTTGTCAAAGATGCTGTTTCAAATGTCATGAAGTAACTGAGAAGTTTTGTATCTTAGGACAGTGCTGATCCAGTTTCTTCTGGATTTTAAACACCTCATGAATATGACTTGCTCTGTTTGTACTGGCATCTATTACTGTCATCCCCTATCTGAAGCAGAAGCTGGGGCATTCTGTTATTTGTCTATGGCCACGTTTTCATTAGCAAGCACTGCAGCCTCACAGGAGTGGTACTACAGAGCGAAACAGTGCTGAGATCAGACATCCACACCACCCACACTGCAGGACAGGGAGGGCAGAAGTGACTGACTTTGGACTAGTCCTATTCCAGTCCCTCTGGCTGAATGTACATTGGCTACTAGAGTGCAGTAAGAGCATTCCAGGAACACATCTCTTAAATTGGTTTCATCCAAAAGGAATCCATTTTGTGCTCAAAAACCTCTCAACAAAACAAACCAAAGCACTGTAAGTAGGGATGTTCAGAATGTTGCCTTCAGATATACAGTCATGAACTGACAAACTAACACACTAACACAGCCACATCTTGTGGATCTGGAGGGACAAGTCTTAGGAGTAACACTGCAACAATCTGAGTGCACTGCTCAGAACCCCTCTCACTGGCAAGGCTGCAAAACCCAGGCAAGAATTGCCAAAACAGGCTCCCTCAGGAACAAAACACTTGGTATGGAGAACAGATAAACACCCAAAAAGAGGGACTTTTCAAAACAAAGAAAAAAACCAAAACACACCCACAAAACACACCCACCAAAACAACCAAAATCTCTAACCTAACAAACAAACAACCACAAATATACCACCTCCCCCCCAAAAAACCCCTGCAACTCAGAAAACCAACCAAACCAACACAGACAGAGAACAGCCCAGAAAAAGCAGACAGCAGGCAATTCACTCCAGGGTCACCAGAGGAGCAAGGAGTCCAAGACCCTTTAATCAAGATCTCTACCAGACATTAATACAGTCTAAATTTCTACCAGTTATTGTGATACTGAAATTAGCATGTTCACAGTAGTGACAGGAAAAGCAAACAGCTCCACAAGCATTGCAACTTGCAGCCAGGTGTATTATCTTATTTTGTCCTTATAAACCTTTCCTAATCTGCAAGTCTTATTTCCTTCTACATAAAAGATTCTCCTTTAGAGGAACAATTGGGAGACAAACAGGGTAAGATCTTCCAGTCTTAGAATCCTTCTGTTGGATGTTCTCATTTCCTTCCTCAAGATGGAATTATGATGATGAAGAAAATGAGACACACTAATCTGGGCTTGTTTCCATTGCTGGTTTCTACTCTAGAGATGGGATACAGACATATAGATATAGATAGATAGATATGTGTAAAAATTTCGTAAGAACCACCTGAAAATTTCAGCTGCAATCATATCACTGAATATATTATCTGAAAAATGCAGGGGATTTTTCTCACAATGAAATAAAAAGATAAATAAGTTATTCCAACAACTAATAAACAGACAATGGTAAGTACTTCAGTCTGAAGCATCAGCTACTTTTTAGTAGTTAGTGACATTTGTGCAAAAAAAGTATGTATTTATTAGGCTGATAGAGAAAGATGTGCATTTATAGTGGCTGTTTAATACATCATATTATCTTCTAATTAATGTACTAATTAACACAAATCAGAGACAAGAATGCTCTCAAATAATACCTGCACCGATCATGGTGATTGGAGATTCTATATATATCCATTCATCAGTATATATACCAGAGTGAACAAAGATAAGTCCATCAAAATGAGCTTCTTGAACTCCACCCAGAGCATCCTCAATAGTATCATAATACTAGAAGAAAAGGGACAAGTTTAGAGAAACAGCCATTTCCATTTGAATACAAATATATAAATATTCTTAAGAACTGCTTTAGAAACATACCAACATATTTTCTCTTCCTTTGTATCTTGCAGGATTACTGTAGAAGTGTTCAGCAAAACCTGGCTTTACATGTGCTCCTTTGTACTGAAACAAGGAAAAGAGTTTGTAATAAGCTTGTGGACAGGTGGGTCTACTAACCCCCTAATTAACAGACCATTTGCCAATAGCAGTTTGTTCCAAGTAGTAAGGATCACATACTGATGTCCCATATTAGGCACACAATTCAAGATGGCAACACCAATAACGGTCTGAGCCTAAGGGAGCGACCAACTAAACCACCAGACCACTATCCTTACACAGACAGGAGCCCTGAAACTTGCTGAAAAGCTTCAAACACCTTATGCGCTTCACAACAGCTGTTTTTACTTCCATGTATTGATTCTCCACAAAACAAACTGCATTTATATGGTGAGGAAAAGAGAACCCTATCCCTTCACTTACAATTGAATAGACAAAGATGCCAAGTCAAGCATTTCTCCTCAACAAGCTTCTGAATTTCATTAACCAATTACACACACCATTGTATGATACACTCACCCTGATATTTATTTCTTACTTATGTTTTACAAATAACGTGCCCAGCCATTCCTACAATACCTCTGAAACTTTGCATTAGAGCTTAAATCACATGCCTCAAAGATAAATCTTTCAGCTCCAGTCACTGTGAATCACTATTTAAGCCCAAGTGATATTACCAATATACTGTTTGGCTTACTGGAGGAAGATGCACACGAATCTGATAACCAGCACACACACTGGTTTAGTAACATATGATAACAACAATGTATTTGCAGTTTATTTGCCAGCCACAGACCATGACAATGTTTTCCACAGAATTTCAGTGATGCAAAAACCAAAGAAAACCCAAGATAGAAGAGCTGGATGCTCAAGCACTTTACCATGCTGTGTCTCCCCAAAGTGTGCCTCACAACAGGAAGTAACTTCAGATGTCCCCTTACTGCCCAACACCATCCACACGGATCTATCCCCACCTGCTCAGTCACATCACCTTATTTAAAGACTAAACCCAAGTTAATCACTATGGTCAGTCCCATTTCAGAAGCTGGGGTTTTTACTTTTATAAACATCTGTAAATTTGAATATAAAAAATTACTACTGTTACCAGTTGCTGGAAGCTTTCTTTCCAGGGATTGGGATGTTCATATTCTTCTGGATTAATCTGATAAAATTTACCAGGTTCAGGATGCATCATCGGACGAGTGTACTCAAACACTTCCATATACAATCTTTTCCTGAGCAGAAGCACCAAGCAGAAGAGAAAATTAATGCATTTCTGATTAATCTGCCATTTTAATGTAACAGCAAGAGTTAAAACCTGATTTTTTTTCCAACAGCATTTGCCAGTCTGACAGCAAATTTTACCAAAATGAGTACCTACCACTTCAACACCTCCAAAACAACTTTTCTATTGTACTGACTTTTGTCCTTTTCTGAGAAAAATTTTCATGTGTTTCATGATCCAAGTGAAAGTTCTCAATGTGCAATTTTCATGACGAAATTCAAGTAGTTAGTTACAGTATTTGTGGAATCAGTCTAATTGTATATTAACTACAGCATTGCTTTAACACTTAAAATCTAGTAGCACAAGAATAACAAACTTAAAACCAAGTGTGCCACCACCTCTTCCTCACCTTGCCAAAAAAAGACTGAAAAACACATTCACAGAGAACAAATGATGCACTGTATTCCAAAAAGAGTTCATCAGTGAACAAATTACAGTGGTTTAAAAAGAAGAAAATGGCACACAGCAGTTGGATTCTTTTGATTAGTGCCAGAATGCAAGTAATTGCAGTGTCTGAGCCTGCTGATACCAAGCCCAGACTTAGAGGATGGCACTGAATCTCAGAAGTTGTAATTCATCTGACAAGACATCCCCAAAGCCACCTCTAGGACAGAAAAAAGGGAACATTTTTGTGATGCTTTTTTATTCTTTTTCTTTTAGTCTTAATCTTTATTTTTAAAAATGCAGCCTAAGAAACGTGTTGTTTTTTCATTATAAAAAAAAAGACAAATGCAGATCCCATTTATTCAAACTCTTCATAACCCAGGGGTAGGGTGGATTCAAACAGGGGAAAACGGCCCAAGCATCCAACCACTAAACAAAAGAAACAAAAAATCAAATCAAACAAAAAACCCCCCTCTGAGTAATACCAGCTTGCATGTAACATTAATAAATGTTTTGTTTCTTTTGCCTCAAGTAACACAATCCCCACGGCAGTGTCCAAAGGGTTAAAGAGGGAAAGGAATGGCTACTCAAGGAATTGACTTCTTTAGAACATTGTTTAACTAGTATCTACACCAATGCTTAACTAAACCAGACATATTAAAATACAATTGGCTTTAACTCAACTAATTGCAATCAACATTTCAATTTTTCTATTGTACTAGCATCTTGAGCAGCACATTTAGTATTTCTGAAGATAATGAGGAATAGCTTTTCACTTACCACAAAATTGGATCATTAGCCAGCTCACTGAAGCGTTTACACACACAAGCTGCTCTACAAAGATCCTGCTCCAGCAGGTAGGAGAAGATCTTCAGAACCACTTCATCTGGCAACTTCTCCTGAAGGTATTGTTCTGCAGGTGCTGCTATTAAACAGTAATCAATGTAAGATTATTGACATATTTAACCAGCTCAAATTCTAACTGAAATAGATTACCAACTTGTCATTTGAAAGATTCTCATTTAAAACGCCAATTACATCAAAATAGCTTTTTAAAGCAAGTTTCTTCTCAATCTGAAGGCAAAAAAACTAGTAGAAGGTACAGACTTCAAACATTTTTGTTCACCTTTTCTACTGGAGGAATCACTCTGCAGATGACTGCAGATGTTAAGTAGGCTACTGTGCATGTTCCAGATATACTGGGTGCTCACTCCTATTAGCTTCATTGTGGTTCAATTAACCCACATTATCCATATGATAATAATAATGCAGTCCCAAAGCCATAATCTCTGCAAATGCTTTCAAACACAAAAGAATTTACTCAGAAATAGTCACTGTCTGGAAAAACTACTAGTAAAACTTGTTCTCCCACAATGAACACATTAGGGAAAGAGGACATCTGGGATGTGGCAAACCAATACCCAGAAACAATTCCAAAGTCTCCTCCTACTCCTATTTATGCCTTTTTTTTCCTTTATGAAAAATCTAAATCAGAAGAAGTGTTAGTCTTGCCAGATGTATTTCTTCAGAGAGGGTGAAGAAACTGGCATTTCCATGTCACTGTGTGGAGACAAGACCGCACTTCATGAAACCCCTGCTCTTGGACACACAGGCACTCCACACACAACAGCTCCTTTGGGAAACTCCCACCTGTAGTTTGTGTTCTCACAAGGCCCTTCTGTGACAGGTGTCCTCAAAGCAGGCGAGTTCTGCCTGCTCAGGTCACTTGTTCGGTCAATGCCTTTAGGATCCTTTCTATGCTCCTAAAGGCAAAGCCACACAGAATAGCTGCCAAAGTTTAAAGAATTTGTATGCAAGGGGTTAAAAGCTCCCACCTGTTAAATTCTTATCACAATCATATCCGTGTAATGCTTCTTGCAGTACCTATTTTCTCCTAGAACATCTGAACATAAGGATCTATAGGATTGCGGTTTTGGCTACTACAGGAAGACTACCCAAATGTGCTTAAGAAAGATGACTCACTAAATGTGAGAGAAAAACAGAAAGGGAAAAACCAAGCAGCCCAGGACTTGCCTGGGAAAAGCATCACAAATAAATACGTTATTTCCAGCTATAAGAGAGAAAACACTGCAAGGACCAGAACTGTGGCTTTATGAAGTTGCTCACCTGTGGTTTGCAAGACCACATCACCAGAACCTGGGTACTTTGAGAGAACCAATTAGAACTGTTTCTCAAGGGTGTCATGCTTACAATCTCCTGTCAGACCAGGTGATAGAAATTCTAAAATATTACTGAGTTTGCAGTGCCTTTCCCTGAACCCCTTCTTTGTTGCATCATCATACGAATGTTCCCTTAGTGATTCCCAAATGCTGATTTCCCTCTAAGATGCCAGAAGGGCATTTATGCAGCTGACAGCTGTTTGCAGCAGCATCAGAGCTTACAGTCATAAACTGCAGGTACATGGCACTTCAATCCATCAGAAATCTATGGTGTACCAAAGCGGTGCCATCATCCCACACATCCACAGCTACTTCCTCCCATAGTTATCCCCATGCTCCTACAAACTGATTTTTTTATGATCAGCTCTTTGTTGTAGTTCATTGCAAGCTACAGAAGTGCTAGCATGGGACAAAAGAAAGGACACAGGAATGAACATCCAGATATTGCTTCTGAATTTATCTTTTTCTGGTAGTTTTCCAGTTAGATGTAGAGAGTCTCCTACTGTCTTATTGAAAGCTGATACTGCGAATGCCAAGGCAGTAAATCCTCCCAAGTCTTCCATGACCTGTCTTCTCCTTTTAACATACAAACCCCTCAGGCACATAATTTGATCTTCTTCCCAAGATTATCAGTTACTTCCATAAAAAGACTGGAGATTTTTCCTTCCTGTAAGTTTATATACACATCAGGACTTTGAATAATTTTTTATTGAAGAGAGAAGGTCACTAGTCTAGTGCCTCCCATTGCTCCGAAGTTCATACTACTGTTTTTCTCCCTAAGCCCTATCTTAAAATGAAAACTGAAATCCAGATGTGTTTCCTTGCTGCAAGGGACAAGGATCAACTTTGAAAGCATCAAAACATTTCCTGAAATAAAAGAAGTATCTTAAAAGCCTCAGTAAGCCCCATTACCTACTGCAATTTTTCAAGCTGTATTTACTTGGAAATTTGGGTACTGATTTCAAAAAGAAGATAATGATGTTACAGGTGTTTGTTGCCCTCCCTCAGCTTTATCCAAAATCCTCCAGAACTCAGCAATTAAACTTAAATTGCCCTTCTGCTCAATTAAGCAGGGGTTGATTTAAAATTTCTCCACTCAAATCACTGACACGGTGATTACTCGGTGAAATTCTCAAGTAAAACCTGAAAAAGCTGAATTGCTTCTTAATGTTAAGACTTAACTTCCCTCTGCATCCAAGAGAGAACTACATGCTTTTCTTCCATAAATCCACACTTTACATCTTTGGTATCTTTCAGTAACGTGTCAGAGCAAGGATGCAATCATTGCATTCTTCCTCTCAGTCTACAATAATAGGCCAAAACCATTTTAAAGGCTTGTCTGGCCCCCAGATCAGAAACATTAACATGCTCCTATTCCTGACAGCTTTAGGCCTATTGACAAAGTGAAGGTTAAGTACAAAATGCATATTCATTAAAAAAAGCAACAACAAAACCCTCAAAAACCCCAGTCTTTCAAAAAAGTGTCAAAACCAGACAAGAATAAAAACAAAGTGCAAGAGGTCATCACTGATGTTTATCTTTGCTCTAACATAAGTTGACAGTTGAACTATTTGATTTAGTAGGCATTAATGTACTGCACGACTGAAAAACAGAAACACATCTGGTTATGTCATTCTGTTTCCACAGGATACGGTGAAACTAATTCAGTTTCAGTTTTGATCATTTAGTAGAAAGGAACTAGCAGAGTAATACCAAGACAAAGGGCAGGGAAAGCTGCCTGAAAGTGAATTCCCTTCTATGTACAAAGAGCAAGAACACCATCCCAAGAATCCCAAATGGTAAACTGTGTCTTGTATGGATACCTTTTTGTTCATTCGTGGAGAAAATGGAGACAAATATGTTTTACTCCATAAGCTGGTATTCAGTAAAACATTTTTTCTTGTTAAGAAGCAGAAATATGTCAGAAATGTAGTATTATTGCTCTTGGAAAAATATCTTATAAATCAATAGGAAAAGAGAAAAATAAATTTAAAAAGTCAGTAAGTTCTGTAAACTATGAGTTACGCATGTTCCTAATGTACAGAACAATCAATGAGTGATCCAGTAACCTACAGTCTCATATGTACTGCAAATCCATACTGCAGTGAAAAGATAAATTTAAAATAGCAACATTCCCAGCAGAACTAAATCTGAAATGAGTATTAAAATACGGAATAGTCTTGTTTTCCAACTACTGGCTCCATTCCAGTTGGAAACTTCAATTGACTGGTATTTCTCTTTCAACTCCACCAAATTTTCCTCAAGAGTCCACACAACAAAGAATGGATTTCCACCAAGACATTTCCCTGTATTTCTAGTCCCATGGCTTCATTTTATCTATAGTTCTGAAATAAAGAACTGTACATCCCAGATGACAATACTCAATCTCCACTGATAACAATCCAGAAAATCTCATGCTTACAACTCAGTTCCAACAGCTATCATTACCTATGGCAACAAAAACGAGGGAGGATGGGGATTGTGTGTTAAAATAAATCTCATCACAATCAATACTCCCAGAAACTCAAGAAGAAAAATAAAAAAACCCCAACAACAACAACGTATCACGTGTACTGGGAAAGAGATGAATACAAAATGGGTTGAGGAGGACACTCCCTTGTTATATTGTGGACTGGTTTGAATACAATCTTAGAGTATAATTGTAAAATCATTTTTTACAATTCCTCTGTTAATTCCATGCTGGAGAAGCCTCCACAATCCCTGTACTTTCCCCACATGAGCTCAAGAATGCACAGCAAAACCATGGAGAATTCTTTTGGAAATCGGTGTCACTCATGTTGTAAAATCGTACCAGAGGACTTGAGCAAAGCTACACACCTTCACTAAAGCAAGGAGGAAAGCAAAAGCACAGTGAAAAACACAGCAAGGAAATGAATGACATGGAAAAACCCTGAGAACTGACAAGAGAAACAGAGTCTGTGGCGAGATGACTTTGCACAATGCTTCAGATGGCAAATCAGAAAATGAATCAAAGACACAGGCTGATGTCCAATTGGTTCTGGCTGTTTCAAGGACATAAATCCGAGGGGCTCTTTAACAGCTGCTGAAATTACGTTTACCAAAGAGAGGAAGAATAAAACAGAGGGGGAAAGGACAGAGCTTGAAAGATAAAATCTACACTATGGAAAAGGTGAGAAGCCAGGAAGAGCAGAAAGGCAATGAAAACAGTCCAAAGTCTTGAGCCAGCTGCTCAGTTTTAATTCACAACATTAAGGGAGACACGGACTAAAGAACAAACAAGAAACAGCAACCACATCAACAGGAGTTGGCAAGTGTTGGTGTTCATTTACCAGGGAAAAATGAAAGCAGATCTCCTGCAACTAAAGAATGCTTCAGGAATCAAAAGGAACAGAAGCAAAGGCTGAAAAACTACATAGAAAAAAGTAGAGTATGTGTGCCTGTATCTGTGATGTGTGTGCATACAAAATACACAGCAATTATTGCACAGGTATTGCACACATGTGCTTATGATAAATGTCCAGAAACTGTAGCTGGGTGCAAAAGCACATACACACATAAACAGTATATGGGTGTTTTTATTTACAAACACACAAAATCTCTCCAATAATGACATATCAAAACTACCTCTAAACAATACACTGAAACAATACCACCAGTATGAGAAATGGTAAATAAGGCACCACTGCAGTCTTACTGCTCCCAACAGTAGGTTAGATACAACTATGCAGCACTGTGAGGAGAATAAAAATCAACCAAAACACGCCTGCAGAGAAGCAGACAGACTAAGACAGACTGACTGAAGAACTGGATTCTAAAAATTCTGATTAAAATCACGCTTCCAAATTTGAAGTTCAGAACAAGCTTGCAGTTGTGGGTTTTTTTCACTACTGTTTCTTAGTTGGAGAACAGGAAGGGTAAGCTCAGGGGTGCATGTGAAATCAAAATGTCCTTCTCCCTCACTCCTTTTTTTGTACAAAAGTTCTTACCTGATAAATCCTGGGATTTTCCAGATACTCTAGCACGTTTTGCTCGGTGACCAAAGTTTTCAGTAGCTGAAGTGGAGGCACCCTTTAGTGAAATAAGTACACATTAGTTCACCCATCAGGCAACTCACAAAAAATATTAGTTTCATGTTCTTGAATCAGTAATATTTCCTTTACAGTTAAAACCAAAGAAGTTACCTCCATACTGCTCTTTGTAGGGCAAGCTGTTCTTTTAGGTAGAAGAGTTTTTCTGCGAAGTTGGTATGGACTATTTTGTGCACCAGGACCTGATTCTTCTGCAACCATATCTGCAGGTACATCATCATCTGTAAACAAACAAACAAAAAAAATAAATGAAAAAAATTGATAATTGGAATTTTAGTTTTGTTTTATACCATGAAAACCCTTCAGAAATTCCCAGATAAGTACAAAGTCAGGGGGGTGGGAGGAAGTGCTACAGAACACAGAACTCCTAGTTAAAAAAAAAAAATCAGAATATACACAGCATACATTAAACTATGTAAGAAAGTACATACGAAGCAACTTCTGTTCTCCATATGTACACATCACCTACATCAAAATCAGCTTAAGAAAAACCAAACAACCAAAACCCTAGGCTTTTGGTTTCTCTGTAAGCATCTAATTCAATCCCCTCGTTACTGCCAATTTTTCACCTATCAGCAGAAAAAGGAACACTAGAGTTTCAATTATTAACTACATGTTATTGAGAAATTCTTTAGTAAACGTGGCATTCAATATAAAATTCAAGGCAGAATTTTCCTCAAACACTTCAAGAACAGCACAGGACAGCATACAGAACCTTCTGTAAAATGGAGGTAGCTTTACATACATACATACATTCTCTTCACCTAAATCATACTTAGAAAACTAAGAGCATGTTTTCTCCTGACCTTTTAAAAGAGAAGGACAGAAAGTGTGATGAGAATAATGTTGAAATTTTTGATTCACTACTTTCAATTTTCCCAGTTCATGTATTTATGGAACATACTTGAAACAAGCAAGGAATCATTACCTATCACAGCATGCCCTATAACAAGCATTACATTATAAAGATACAAGAATTTTAAAAAGGCCAGAACAAGGAATCTCAAGAAAATAAATTTAAGCCAACTCCATTTAAGTAAAAGGTATACTTTCTGCAATGCTTAACTGTGAGAAAAGAATTTTGGATTTCATTTTAACTGCTTTATCATTCTCTAAACTGGGGAAAATGTGATATGGAAGGGATCACCAAAAAAGTACTGCTGTAGAGCCCAGCAGTTTTCCAAAATATATTAGGTTGAAGGGAGACTGAGGCTAAAAAAAAAAAAGCCACAAAAATGCCCCCAACATCCCACCATAAAACTCCCCTACCCTTCCAACATTAAACTATGTTGTTTAAAACACTAAGAAATGCAACTCTAAAGAGACTCCTTTACATTTCATAATCTTAATCTCATTATTTTCCTAAGGGGTTTTAGGTTTATTTTTACATTAATTACAAAACTGGAGTACACATAGCACCATAACCAACAAACTTCTGAAAAATAACCAAAACCACTTTTTCAGTGTCCTCTTGCTCTCTTCTGGTCCCATTTTTCTGTTCCTTAGCAGATATTTATAAATTGGAACCTTGCCATGTACAGTAACAGATCACAATACAGCCGGGACATCTAATAGAGGGCAGAACCTGGCAGAAAGATGAAGTTTGCTGTTGGTGTGTGTGCAGCTTCACACAGGCAAGCTCAAAGCAATCCGGGAGAGCTTCCTGCGCTCATTAGTCCACCTGGAAACTATCCTGCAAGAAGTGCCTCTGTGATTCGCCTTTGGCCAGCCCAGCAGCTGGTCCTGCTCAGCACAGCCATGAGGGGGACAGGACCACAGAACTGGGAAGAACCACCATCCATTTTGCAGCAACAGCACAAAGTTTTAGGGCAGAAGTGAACAGCGAAACTTTTACCAAGAACCACCACCTTTCAAAACAGAGACACCCCCGTAACTTCAGCAAGAAGCAGATGGCTCACTCTCCCTGTCTGCTGCTCACAGGGCACACCTCACTAGCTGCTGAACATTTCTCTACCTCAGAATGATAAGTTTCTATGAATTACGTAAAAAAAAAATCTAAAGAACACTGATGATGAACAGCAGTGTTTTCCTGTGAAGGAGTGTCTGGCCCAACACTGGCATCGTGTACCTGTCTGTGGGAGGTTACTGACCCCAGAGCAGATCCACTCCACACTCATGGTGTGGTTGCCTGGTTTTACCTGTTTCTTTTCATCTCTGATCAAAAACATCCTATCAATTTAACGCAGAATCAGCAGGCAGAAGACAGAAGCTGTCCCTGGCACATCAGAGCAAGAAAAAGCAGTGGGTGTGAAGCTGGCCCTGCCAGGAAGAATTCAGGCACTACCAAGGCCCTCTCATGGCAAAACACCCAAACCTACTCAAACCTTGCTGCACAGATCTACTTTGCACGCCCTGTTTCTATCTTAGATTTGATACAGTAACTATGATTTCTGTTGCAAATATCCCCCAGAAGCTACCCAGGGACTTTTAATGCTGTGTCTTCAAGCTCCCACTGCTCCCCTATTTTGCATTAAAGACACAAGATGACTGTCAGAATAGCTGGGTTTTTCCCTCTGTTCTGGATGGTCGGTACAGTAGCTCACAATTGCCACATGAAACAGCAAAAGCATCATAAGATAACAGGACAAAAAGAAAAATAAAAATCAAAGCACAGAATTTTGATCTCTCAATAGGTGATGAAAAGGGCACAGCTAAACTTCAATCAGGTCTTCAGAACTAAACCCGTGGAGGCCACAAAGGACAAAACATATTACTGCTGGAAAGGCAGAAGCCTGTGGGGGAAAATGGAAGTAAAGGTCAGCTCAGCTGAAACACTGAAGGAATAGCTAAGCAAAAGGGAAATGTATTCATTTTGTTGCAGTGTTTTAGAAGGGTGGCAGGAATCCCACTCCAAGATCACTTCTCCAGCACAGATGACATTAAGGGATATGCACACATTCACTCACATTCACAGCAAGTATCCAAAGAATTAAAATCTTTCTTTTTCCATTTCAGCAAGGAAGATGAGGGAAGGGTTCCAAGGGAAAGCAGGAACTCATGCAGCATTGTGGGAAGCAGAAAGGTGCCCGTCACTGCTGAGCAGTGCCAGCCCTGGGCACAGCACACATGGGGACAGAGGCCCACTCACTGTAAGAGCAGCTCTCAGGGATCACAGTTAGGGCTTCAGGAACCACAATCCTCTGGCCTGGCCCTGCCACCAACCTGCCAACAGGCCGACATACCACCTGCACAGGTGGGACGGTGACAGAAGGCCAACCACAGCCAGGTGAGTTGGATGGCATCTTTCCCACCAGTAGTTTTTGCCACGTTTCTGAGAGGCTTCTGCACACAGGATTTCTGACACTGCAGGAACAACTGATCATGTTTTTCCAAATGCAGCCTATGAATGCCAAGTGAAATACCACCAGGAAACCTGAAGGTCTTGAGTGCTCCTTTTCAGCAGTAGCCTCAGTGCTTGCTTTGGGCCTTCCAAATGCTCCCGGCAAGCTCTGAACAGACTGAACCAGCTACAGGGGGAACCTCCAGAGAAATGCGGCTCACAAAGTGCTGTTTCCTCAACACTGCACATCACCCTTCCCTGAGCAAGCAGACTGTTAAAACTGAGAACTCCAAGAGCTCTATTTTGAAAATCCTTCCCTAAAAACAACTTAAACATATATCTGCCTTAAAGCAGAAAAATCTATTTTAAACACAGAACTCCAATGCCTCAAAAATATTTGGGAAAACCTTACTTTAAAGTGTAACAGTATCAACTAAACAAACATTAAAAGCATTATAATCACATTTGTTGATGACAGAAGCACAAAAGTCAATAAACAAATTTGGAGGAGTGTATGTATAATATTAATATCCTCATACAAACACCTGCTAAAATGATTGCCAGATGCTGTCACAGCTTTAACCAAGTCAAACACATCTGCAGTTTTTAAGAGATTAAATTAAGCTGAATCTGCTCTCAAATAAATATTTACCTGAATATTTTACACCAATTATATTGTATAGTAAGATAAAATAATTCCAAACAAAAACATGTTTCTTGAACTTTGTGACACTGACAGGTTAAAATCTAAGTTCAAATTAAGAACTCTCTCACTTCATAGTTCAAAACAACTCATGAAACTTGAACCATAACCCTACAAGCCTTAAGACTCACAAAAGAGGAATAAGGGCAAATACTTCCACAAGGGAAAGAGAAAAGTCTGCCACTCTGGCAACTGCTATAATCACCCAAGCCTGCTTTGTATTTCCACAAATGCTGTGGAAGTTAGTACATGAAAATAAAGGAAACAAATCAAAACTACACTATTTTACTTGTTTTGTTTTATGAAGAAATGTTAAGTTATAGAAAATGACAAAGAGCTGTCAAAGTAATTTATTTATTAAAAGAAAAACCAACCCACAGATCACTTCAAGTGAAAGTCTATCACGTTGGTGACAGTGACATCTTTTCCACAACACCTGCGTATGATGTTGTTTCATTTCTACCTTACGTGTGTTCCAGTAATATTTCCAAAAGTCATCTTATATGTAAATGACAAATGGAGTGAAGACCGTAAGGTTGATAATACTTAAAAAAAAAAAAAAAAAAAGAGAAAAGCTTTAACTCTCCACCCCCGCCCCAAATCAACTCCTTGACTCATCAGTTACAAAGGAGAAAAGGGTTCAAACTCAAGGGACGCAGCCCATACACGAACCTGTAGGGTTTCAATCACTTCAGTTTTAACACTGCAGCTTCACATTTTTGTGCTGGTTTTCTGCACCTTTCCCGAATGGGGCAGGAGGAACAAAACAAACCAAGCAAAAAGACTTGTAGTCAAGAGAAGCAAAGTGTTGGGGGTGTTAGGTATTTCCAGACAGACACAAACTGAAATTGTTCCTGCAGACTGCGTGAAGGAAGCAGTGAGAAATATAAGCAACCAGTTTTAGAAAAGAAAAATCAAATTGGGAGTAGATCCTAGAAAAACATCTCTGAAAAATGAAGTTAATCCATACTGAACCTACTTGAATGAAGCCATAATTCATCTTGCCTATCAAACAAATTTCAACAGTAACAGGAGTTCATTACACAGTGTCTTTAAGAAGAACTGGCACAACTTCAGAATGAAATAATAAACTATTAAGACAAAAAAAAATCCCAATACTGTCCATCTTCATTATTAGAAGAAAATCTGAGTAAAGCAACTAAAATATGAACTGATACAGCTCACTTGCTTTGGGTAGAGCAAATCTTGCCATAAATTTGGCAACACATGGATAAGGCACAGTGCCAACCTGTGAGACGACAGCTCCAACTACCTCACTGCTGGATTAGTCCAAAATTGCAACAGAGGAGAACAAGTTTAAGGGAGTAGAGAAGGAAGGAACACCCAACAGAGTCAGCAATAAAGGCCAAGAAGCTTACAGAACAGAAATACAAGGCAAGAGTTCTGTATTTGCACACACTAACTGTGAAAACATTAACATCTCTGTAACCAACTGCAAAAAAACAAGCAGAACACACCCACCCACCCACCATTTTATTTCAAGGAGCAAAGTCTCTGGGAGTGAGCTGTTAAATAAATGTATGTATCAGTGGTGTGACTGGCACTCATCCCGTGTCCTTGCAAACACTTCCAACAAGTGGCTGACACTCACGTAAAAGCAGATACAGTACCAAAACATGACAGATATGAGCAAGTGCACATTCTGCTCTGCAGCTCAGAGCAAAGCTCTCACACTAGTGGAGGCTCTCCCATAGATCCCAGGCACCATTTAAGTGTTAGTTTAAATTATGGATGGCTTCAGGTTGCTTTTGAAAAACACTAGCCAGGAATACCCCTCCTATGAAGGAAGGTTTGTTTTGTTTTAAAAAGTACTCCCAAAAACCCCTCACCCAAATCAAACAAAAAAAAATACAAAAGGGAGAAAGATGACACACAAAGTTCACTGAGCCCAGATCCAAAATGTCCTCAGGGTAGGAGCATTTTGGTGGTCCTTCACTGTCAAGTTCCACTTCTCCAAAATGAACTTCTAAACAACCCAAAAACAAATAAAAACTCCCCCCAAAAACAGGGGGCATGTATACAGCCACTCCATTTTATGTTTAATGTTAAAAACACAGTATTAAAATCAGAAGCAAATTCATTTGCTACTAACACAAAAGAGAGTTTAATAAATATTGTGACATATTTTAATTATCATCATGGAAAGAAACCCTGCAGTATTTTCCAAGCAATATCCAAAGCAGCTCAAGTCACAGAAAGATAAAAACTAAGAGAGGTATTTTTGTAAAGTTCTAATGGCACTGGTCAACGAGAGGGATCAAACCTCTGTCAGGAGTCAAAGCTGTCTGGAACTGAAGAGGCCGCAAGGAGAAAGATTGAGACAGATCTGCACTCCGAGCAGCAGGCACTCAGCTGGGAAATGGGACAGACCTAACAGTAAAAATACATGTTTTCTTAAAGACTACAGAAATATCAGACTTGCTGAACACCATATGGAGGAATGAAGAGATTTTGCCTTCTGGGAAGCAGCAACTAGACACAATAACCATTACTGACTACTAGAGTATTTTAAATATACATACAATTTCTTACCTATAATAAACCAGTGGTATATAACAATATGCAAGCCTACTGTAACTTGTACCAGTTTATTTAACAAAAAAAGTATTTGGAATACCTCAAATTTTTCCTGTATGGAAGTTCTTCTTAAATTGAAAGAGGAAAAAAATTATGCCTAAGCTGAAAGTCCCAGTATTTGTACAGAGCAAAATAAAAAAAAAAAAACAACACACCACCCCCACCCCAAGAGCCAAACAGCACCTTCCTGGAATTCGTATTTTAAGGTTTTAAATACCAATGCCCAAATGAGACATCTTATTACTCTTTGGAAATAGGTCGTGCAGTCATCATGGCCTAAAAAGAGCAAGAATAGATCAGAGGCTCAAACTCTGTTTGTTCAAAAGCTCATGTCAGTTTTACAACACATATAAACTATTTTCTGCAAGGAGAAAAGCAACTACTTCTGGCTACACTGACAGTTTCTTAAAACTCAGATTATTTCTTGTATTAGATAAAAGTTCATTTCCATGAGATGCTAAGAATCTGATCTTTCCTCCTCCTCAGCACTACAGCAACCCTCACATCGGTCACTCAAACCACATGTGAGAGAAAACACCCCCCCAGAGGTCTGTCAGGTCAGTTCGTACCCTCCAAATGCTGCCTGCTGAACCTCGGCCCTCACAGCAAGGCAGAAACTGAAGTTCTTAGAGTTGCCACAAAACAAAGTGAAAGGAGACAACTGGGAGAGATAAACCTACTGCAAGCCCAAAACCTGTCCTATATTTCTTAAAAAAATATCAACAGTCACAAACAGCTGTTTACCTCTTTAAACCTCATTCACTACAGAGCTCATGATCCAAAACCATGCAGCACAAACCATGCAAGAACACCAGCTAAAAACCCCTCCAGGTACTAAGAAGAATATTTTCCTTTTCAGAAGCCAGGAGTAAAAAGTGGTAACCAGGATTTGATGAAGAATTCTGGTTTCTTTCCACAACCACACCTCCACAAGTGGTGTTTGACATCAGGCTAGAGACTGAATTTCTAAAAAAGTACATTAACATGCACATTTTTAATCAACACACAGAATAACTGTGCAAGTACCTGCATACTTGAAGCTACATGTTAGATAACCCATTTTAGAGAGGGAAGAAAAAGATCTTTTTCTTAGAATAACCAGCTCTAACACTCAGCACTACCATGTAGAACTGATGAACTAAAATAAGATGTCATTTTAAAAAATGCCAAAGGGGGGAAAAACCCATCTATTTTCCCCAAACTGCTGATAACTGTATTACAGCATCATCTCTAACATTTAGCAAAGTAACAAATGAATTTCCAGGTGGCTGCCTTGCAAGTATTTTATTAAAAGAACTTCCCTTCCTGCTTAATAGGCAGCTTGACTTCTGCTCTGACAAGCTTTCATTCAGAAGGGACAAGGATCCCTTTTTGGGTGCATTCCTCACTAATAAAGCAACACTTTCAAAGCTCTGGCCTTGCTGCACAGCTCCTCGATGGTACAGTGAAAAAGCTGACCAAGTAGATTTTAAGGTTCAGAAATATACACTATTTAAGAGCCTTTCCTATGTGGTGCTTAAGAGGCTTTTTTCATTACATTTCTGAGTAACACTAAATAAAATAGACCTTATTACTATAATATGGAGGTTTTTTCTGTCTGACTACTGACTCAAGATTCCAAATAGGGGCAATTAAAATTTCTACCTGGCCATATTGCTTCATTTGTTAGAACAGTCAAATTAGCAGTCTCAAAGGTCACCTCCTTCTTTGGCTGAAACACAGAATATTTTGTCTCATTAGAAAAGCACAGCCACTGAGAACAATAAAAACATGTTGAAAAAGGTTCAAGTAGCCCCTTTGCCCGGACCAGAAAGATGTTTCTGATGAATGCCCATAATTCAAGCTCAGGCAGTACTTCAAAGTGCCTGAACAGAGAGGTGAGAATGCAACCCTGTGACCACACTCTTGGTTGCCTACAAAAAATTCATCTTTTTCCCTACAGAAATCCTGCCTTATCAGAAGACTCTCTCCCAGATAGGAAGACATTGTAGATTCTCCAACAGCAACATCAAAGTGACCAGAACATGCACACAGAGGAACTGTGGAACCAGTCACTGGTACTTTAAAAAAACCCAAAACAATCATCATCAAAACAAAGAAACAAACCACAACAAAACAAACACCCCAAACAAAACCCCAAATAACTCGGTTCCACAAACAAGGATGTCAGTAAAGGGCTGGACAACAATAGGACGAAAACCAGCCCCCAAAACTCCTGAGAAAAATATTCTAATTAGAATATGTAAAATAAATGTATTGGCGAGGATAGATTACATCTAATAAGCAGAGAGTACAACTATGAAGCCAAAAGCTTACCTGCTTCAATTAGACTAAGTTGAGATATTCCTGAAACCAATAACTCAAGAAAAATAATTAGAATTTCCTGGTTTTATTAACTTTTGGTGGGAATTATTTCCAGCCTCATCTCATCCTGCCTCAGGAGTAACTGCCTCTAGCACTGAAGAATGAGCATGACAATTTTTTCTCCAGTTGAGTTTCTGATATCTTTGAAAAAACTGGGTGGAAACCCACAGTTATAGGGATGAGTGAATTCAGTGAGAATACTGAGATCTCATTAATGAATCTACAATTTACACTTTAAATTTTCTATGGTCCATAACTGATGCATTTGTTGAGATTTCTGTTATGCATGGGAAGTCAAGAGAAATATTGCTCCCTTTGAAAGGATAGGAAAGTTTAAGTGTAATAAAACAATCCACAAGTCTCACTATTAATTAACACTTGCAGCTATTCAAGCATAACCTGCATAAAACAATCTCAAGGCACAACCAAATTTTCAGGAAATGAAAACCTCCCACAGATTTCTCTGCCATAAGCCACATCAGCAGAGAAATCTGTGGCACAAAGGCAGAAAAAAAAAATCTGTTTCTCCTGCTCCTAAGAGCAGTGCAGGTTTGGAGATACTTGCCATGCAAAGCCATCTGCCTTAGGCGGACTCTCCATCAGAAGTGACTGACATCTATCAATACATTGGCCCAGCTGAAACCTTGTTATGGCAAGGAGCAGTTTTGATGAACCTTCAGAAAATCCTAGTTTAGTAATTCAGAATTAAAAAGGAGTTTATGAAATGCCTATCATGACAAGGAAAAGGCAGTCACAGATCTGTCTCACAGTGGCAAAAAAGCAAAAGAAAAAAAAAATCAAAAGAGGCAACCAAGATGAAAGGCCAGACAGTTCTTCTTGCATGCTGGGGATGAAGAGGGTACAGTCAGTATTAACTTACCCAAGTAAGAAGCGAGGGGATAAAAAGCTACATGAATAGTACTTTATAGCTCACAGGGTTTGGCTGTCATTCTTATGTTTCTGTATCCCACTATCACCTTATACCAGAGGAAGAACAAAAGACCTAAAAGATCAAGAACCAGGAGCCATCAACTTCAGCACTTTGTGATTTAAGGTAACTAGAAAATAGAATGTCACCACGAAAATCTGACTTTGATTTTTGACTTTGTATAGATCCCAGGTAACATTTTATCATAACCTTCAGAAACAATATAAGCCAACAGACCATGAAGTGTAGTGTTCTGGGGAAATCCATACTAGTATGGATTGGCAAATCCGTACTGTACCAAGCAAAGCTTGTAAGACAACCATTAGTCTATGAAAAAGCAGAGAAATGCCTAATAGTCCAGAAGAAAAAATATACAGACCTTGTAACTTCGACACACAACTGGGAGGAAAACACACCTTGTGCTAATACTCCTCATAAGCTGGGATATCCAAGAGCATGTCTTTGGAAAAGGTAACTGCAAACTACAAAAGGTAATATATTAATTCTACTACCTCTTTGGATATTACTATTCTTTTGGCTATTAAACATGCATTCTTTCTCCTCCTGCCCTAGTACTACAATCAACACAGTATTTCAACTGTTACAGCTGAAATGAAAAGAAAAACAAACCAAAGAAAAATCCAACGTTTACACACTATCACCCCCCCAAAGAAACCAGGGAATGCCACTATAACAACACACCTGGCAACAGTGTACCGAAAACTTAAATACATTAGAGGGGAGAGGAAAAATATAAAAAAATTCCTTAGTTCTTCCCAAATTACTGGTCTCTTACCAAATAGACAGACCCTCTGTTACAATATATAGTTATTTCTCACCTGACTTTCAGCAAGGCTGTTTAATAATTATGCCAGAAACACGCACACTTAAGAAAACAAAAAAAGAAAGCAAACATTTATTATCCTTGCATTAGTCACAAGTATATTGTATCTAATAAATTTTGTAATAAGGCTGAATTTTACAAGCCTAACTGTGGCAAGGTTTGCACACACTGAGTCAGACTTACCTGAATCCCTACTTATTCTGAAAACTTCTCAACAACTGTTCCTATTATTCCATCCCTTGAATTACCAAAGTGCCTGTCAGGAGCAGGAACGCGTGGTTCTCCTTGGCTTCAGGGAAGTTAACCGAGAAAATAACATGTGGAACCATAGGAAATGCAAGTACTGTCAGGATGCAGGGAGAAAATGCTTTGTTACTCATTACTTACTTCCCAGCATATATGTTATTAAGCGAGTTAAGAAATCTGTCATCAAACTATAAAACACCACTGCAATAGGCAACTTCTCATTCAAAACCTAATTTGTTAAGAAACTACAGTAAAAATAAAAAACTGCTGTCAACAGCAAATACTGTAGGACTAAGGGCCAACAGCAAATACTGTAGGACTAAGGGCCAACAGCCTACCTAAAAGCCAAGCTGCTCTGAGAAATTAAATCCTATACAGAGAACAACTATGCATATTCAAACCTTCTACTCTGGGAAGATCTTTTCTACTGAGTTTTACAATATTGTATGTATGGCCAGACTTCGCTAACGCAGATTTGGGAAGGGCTCCCCCTACATGGGTGTGTGCCCTTCCAGCCTGTGCAGTGGATGTTTTAGGTGAGGCACAGCATGCACAGAACTGGCCCCACCGTTTCAGTCCTGAGGTCCATCTGCCATGGCTGAGCGAGCTTGGACAGTGACAGTGAAGTCCTCGGGACTGTCACAGCACCCGGTACTGACCGGCCCTGACCCTGCTGAGCATCCGAGATGTGACGGGATGGGATGGCAGGGAGGCATTGAACTGCCAGGGGACGGTCCCCACTGAGACTCGAACTCAGGTCCTTGGGATTCAGAGTCCAGAGTGTTCTCCATTACACCACGGGACCACCCCTTTTTTTTACAATATTAATACATGACATAAATACAAATTTCAAGAACAGGATCATGTGTTCTCCACTGCCAACATGTGTTGCACAACAAACACCAGGAAAGCTGGAAGGAAGGTTTTGTATCATACGTTCAAGGAAATTGCAGCACAGGGAGGACACGCTGTTCTTCCTTCCCTGTAGAATAAGGATCTCTTAAGAAATTATGCTCTTGGACATCTGGAGGGGAAAAAAAATAAAATTGCATCCTGATTTTTTATCAGAAAACCAAATGGCATATTTTTTACGTATTAACTAAGTTTTTACTTTGCTGTTTGTATTCTCTGTCTCTAAATAGAACTTTTTTAACCATATTAATTTTTATTGACACATAGTTCTCTTTTTACACCTGAACACTGTGTACATTCTATACACTTTACCCAGCCCATTCCACAGCATTTCATAACCAACCACCCTACAGCACTCACCTGGTTTTAACTTTCCTAATTTCAACTGCCAAGAAAACATGCTGTCAGATGCTGACTGATGGTGTATTTTTACCATTAAAAGCAGTATCATGCATGAAATGCTGCATCAATGAACTTCTAAAAGCCTTTTTTAAGTAACTGTTAAATTTCCATTAGTATTTTCTATTAACACTGTCATTTCACATTATGAGCAGCTTTTAGACATGTACTTAAACCCATGCGTAAGTGTATTTGAACTTCAGAAATACATTTTTAATGTGCAGTACAACTGATTTTGTCACAGGAACTTCATTTTGGGTAAAACTTCAGAGACTGAAACACCAGCAGCTGCAACTGTCAAGGGAGGGGTGGGGGTGGAGGGCAAAAAAACTATTTGGCTGTTAATTATGTCTTCTGGTAACAAATTACACTAATTGTAGATACATTTTTCCTGAGAAATTTTGAAGTAAAATATAATGGCAGCTTAATTTAAGAGCTTCCAAAGTGAGACATTTTTGCAGTGAATGCTCTTAAGTTTAGAACTCTGCAGATGAAGCCCTGCATCTTGATGATCTATTTTCAAATACTGACAATTTCATTACAAAAAGAAATTAAAATCAGCTTCTTTTCTTAGTATCTCCCAACTGTTTTTCTCATAGTCCCAATTTGGCTAAAGCTCTGTTACACTAAACGATATGGAAACACCCAACTGAAAAAAAAAAAGCCTTTTAGACTCCTCCCAGCCAGATGAAGTTGATGTTTATTATTTGCATTTCAAATTATTCTTAATAATGTTGAGAAACAGTTCAAGCAGACAGAGTAAGGCTGGTTACCCAAGAGCATAAGTCACGAAATGGAAAGAAACTACTAAACTATCCACAAGTACTGAAAGTTTTCAACAGCGTTGTTTTTTCTCCTCCTCTGCCTTTTATGTCTAGTCTTTCTGTATACCTACAGCTGAATTCTGATTTTTTCCTCTTCTTAACTAAGTCTTTCCTGAACTTCCATTTTTAGTTTCTCAGGCTGTGAAATATTCACCCATTTTAAGACCGAATGGAATGGGATTTTGTCATTCATTCCATAACCACTTTGAAGACCTGAGCCACCACATTTCCTACAAACTTCCTAGAATTTGTCATGCCTCAGTATGGTAAATTTTAAAAATAAATATTTAAAAAATGATTTTAAAACCCCATCTATTTAAAAAGAAGTGGGTTTAAATAATGTGTATTAACTTTAAAAGTTTATTGAATGCCATAAAAACCAGTAGGGGAAAGTATCGGTGAAGAAAGAGTACAACAACACAGCCCGTTCCGGACTCTTAAAGCCCCTCACTACACACAGTAATCCTGTGTTGTGAGCCATTAAAAGGGAGATTGAAACAGCCATCAGAAATAAAACACATGCTAGAAGGCCACAAGGGTCTAGAGATTTTAAGAGTAAGAAGTGTTCTTTATCACTATGCCACAAAAAAAATGAAAAGTTCATATTAAGACAGTCAGTTTTCTCCTCTCATGGCCAGGCACTTCCATCACCGTCCATCTCCTCATGTGTTTTCTCTCCAACATACACACAATGCAGGGTATTTCTAGACCAAGACATTCTGGAGAGTCAGTGGACAAATCATAAGCAGAATAGAAGGGAATCATTAAACTCCTTTTCTAGTTCTTTTACCTGCATTACCCAATTTTTTTTTCAAAGACTTTAAGAAAAAGATTGGTACAAGACTATTCAAACAAGTCAAGATATGCCAAGGCAGCTGCTCCACAGGGAGGTATCCCTTCATCCCATGGCTAGTGCTGACTATCCCTCAATCCCCTTATTCCCAACAAGCCCATGCAGCTTGATCCTGTCCCTTTCAGTACTTTTTAGTGTTGATGAAAAGTTAAATACATACAGAACAGAACTGCAGCTGTGTGCATATGCATAGCTGTTGAGACATTCTTCTACAGATAAACTGGATATCCACAAACACATCGTAAGAGAGTCACAGGTGTAGAGATGAGAAACAGTTCTGAACACAATGATCCACTAGAAAAGATAAAAACACTTCTAATTCAGCCAGACTGATTTTACTTAGTTCATCAATGGACTAGATCCATCACAATACCTCAGCTGAAGAGGGCTGACACTTCATAAAATAATTTATTGTGTTTTTAAGATCATCTGACTGTATCCTTAAAAGGTTGCAAGAATAAAGAGTTTTAACATTAGGAAGGAACATCATATCACAAATAAGACAAATGGCTAACAAATCTTCAGATAACTTCTGTATGTCAAGTAATCTTATAGATTATTATCTCTTCTGGAGGTCAAACTGCTCAAATATTAAACTAAAAACAAAGACTGTCTTGGCCCAAAGCACTGTACAAGTTCACTGAGCTTGTAGCCGTACACAAATAAGATGAGAAATTGTTTAAGCACTGGAAAAAAACCAGTTTCCATAATGAGACTTTTTTTGACTGTGAGAGTGACTGAGCATCAGCACAAGTTGCCTTGAAAGTTTGTGGAGTTGCTCAATTATGTGAACCCTTTTCAAGACAGTCATGACTTGGCTAATATGGCAAAGGCAGAAGGCACCAGCAGAGAACAAGTCAATCACCACTCCAGCACTCTCAGACAGGTGAAAGCTTTCCTTTACTGCTCAGCTTACCAAGACTTGTAATACTTACCTTCCAGATTTCCTATTACATGGCCTCACCAGTACACTGAAACTCCAACAGCTTTGCTAGAAACCCTAAGTTTGTAGTAGAGATCAGCATCAAAAACCTTGGCCCATTTTCACTCTGCTGAGTACTCCAAGCTTCCAAAAATCACAGACATGGTGACATTAGGATAGAAAAACCCACAGCACTGGAACACATTGCCCTGAGAAACTATGGATGTCCCGTTCCTGGAAGCGTTCAAGGCCAGGCTGGACAGAGCTCCGAGAAACTCATCCAGTAAAACCCATGGCAGAGGGGTGGAACTCAGTAGATGATCTTTAAGGTCCCTTCCAGCCCAAACCATTCTAGGATTTTCAACCACACACATGTTAAACTAGAGCTTTACAGAGCTTACACTGCTACACAAATACGGGTATTTCCTACACTGGTGTTGCTCTGTTAGACTGTCAAAGAATCCGTATCAAAACATATTTTGCCAGTAACAAACCTTTTGTGAAAAAATAATACTTTGGTTAAGTCTGAACATCCTCAATACAGTAATTGAAAGAAGTAATAGAATACAACTTGGTGAAGCATTCTGCAGTTAGAGAAACCCTCTCCTTCTCTTACATTTCCATAACAGATACGTTACCTCATTCCTTCCCAAGTTTAATTTCATCATCTTCCTGGACCAGAGGTTTGAGAGGGGAAAAAAAACACCACTACACCACACAACTGGACTCAGGTTGTAAAACATCCTAGGCTACTTCCACACACTTGACCAGGCAAGTGAAACACCACCAAGTCTTTACAAAAACACTACATTTATTAAAAACAAAGAGATAAAAGGCTGGCAACTGGGAAGGTTTTTATAACAAAAAAAAAGAAAAAAGATATTTTAGAAATGTAACAACCCTTTCACAAAATTGAATGCTGATGAATAACAATTTCTTTAATTTTATCTACAGAACAAAAATCCAAATAGGTCAATCTCAAAGGCAATTGGCACAAGTTTTAAACAAGAGGACTCAAGCTGCTTCCCCCTTCATCTTCATCTTTCCAATGCAAAGACTTTCCCAAAAGGTAATGAGGTATTTGTTACCTGGAAGGCAAGCATGAAGAAGTAAAGAAACTGCTGCCTGATTGTGTGATCTCATTTACACTGCTCAAACTTGGTTATAACAAAACCAAAAGCTTTCCTTACAGAGGTACAGGAGATTTATCCCTTACTGCCAGAGCTGAGAAGGAAAGCAAGAGCAGTGGTAACCTCCACCCCTGTTCAGGAGTAAAACCCTCTTGGGCACAGTGACCTGCCAGGCACACCCCCCCAGGCTGTGCATGCTGAGCTCTCCCATTGCTCAGAAAGTATGAAGAGACAACTGCAGTAAGCAACACTCCCTTTGATTTTATCATATTATTAAGCATTTAAAAAAATTTAAAAAAACTTAAATCAAGAAGTGCTACTGTACCAATTCATGGTTTTGAGGACCTTCACAACTGTAAACTAAAGTTTGCCAGAACACATGCTGGCTGAACACACTGTAAAACTCACCTGCTAGACAAGATGACACCAGCTAGAAAGTCAGAGTAATAATATATTCAACCTCCTACACCTTCACTCTAAATTACAGTCAATTTGCTAAAAGTGAAGCCACACATCAGCACTCTCCCTTACAAAGTATGTTCTCAACCTAATGAATCCACAGGCTGCACTAAGATGGTTATGTAACATCAGCAAACTGAATTTATTTTCCTGACCCTATTTTTTTGTCAGTTTTTGTAATCATCACCTCAGTTTCAGTTTCCTTCAGGTCATCCTATCACAGTTTCACCTGTTCTGAACTCACCAATGTGACACACCTGTAAACCACTCAATTGTTCCACTGTTACTAATTTGCAGTAGCACCTGGAGATGCAGCCAGGTTAGTCATTTCACACACTCAGAGCAGTGGGGAAGAAACCCCAAACTTACCCTGAAGAGCCCGCGGACACAGTTGCAAGCAGGATTAGACCAAAAGAAACAAAAACAAGTAGGCGAGTTGAGTTTGTTTTCACACAGGCTTATACCGACCGTGCAGTGTGTGTCAATTTATGTGAACAGTATTCACATCTCTGTCCCTGCCCGTTTCCTCACAGCCGCCCCTTCTCCTAACTGATAATCTGGGATGAGATGATACCCACATTGTTTAGGAACACTGGCCTCAAAACTTGCTTGAAATTGATGGAGCCAAACCAGAACTGGCTGCTGCCATTTCACGTACTCCACTTGATTAATGAATTCAATGACTACCATCTTCCAAAAGTAGGTGGGGAGGTTTAAAAGACATTGCTGCTTATATTCTTTCACCTGCTGCTTCTTTCAGACATCACCGCTATAAAGCAGGGGTAGGGTAAGTACCTTCTATGAAGTCATTTGAATTTAAATACTACTGAAAACTGCTGGAGAAAATAAAGAAGTATCTAGTGAACCACAGTTTCCAATGCTGGATCTGAATTACTCTACCTTGTGTTAACACTTAGGAGATCAATTCAGTACCAAAAGCCCTTAAATTTCATTAATCACATTTATCCTGCATTCTTCTTTACTGAACTTGCAAACTGTGCAGTCACACTTGTTACTGTGCAATTGAAATTTTCATAGGATGGTCACCTTCTGCCTCCAGTCCAAAGCCAACAAAAACATCTCAATGCCATACAGCCACTCATGTGCCTCAGAAACATGGCCCCAAAAAGGTCTTTGGGCAGCAGTTTAAACGTGTGAAGAAAACACACAGCCCACAGTTTCTATGGCCCCAATTAAGGGCTGGACAAGTGGGCATTATTCAAACCCTGTGAAACCCAAGGCCTCCAGCCAGCCCAGGTGGAAGGCAGGCTGCTCAGAAATACACCTTGAAGAACCCTGTCACAGTACAGCAGCTGCCTGACAGTATCTTTTTTCCTTAGATGTCAGAGCATATGCCACCACTGATGACTAACAAGTAAGGAACACAAAGAAATTCTGGTGCATCAGTCAAACCATGGCTGAAAAACTATGAAGCCTGACATCAAATCAGGCTGCTGTCTTTGAAGTGCAGTACTTAACAGTCAGTGAATTATTTCATGTCAGTACTGTGTGCATTTCTGATACTGGCACAAGATGAGAAACAGCCCAGAGACCGAACTATGATGGAAGGAATCTTAACTTCTAGTTGATAGACAACAGACATCAGTAGCAGATGGATGCACTGTATCATCTACACTGATATTCTGGAAAGTACTATGGTAGTTGGAATGTCCAACAGAAGTCAACAAGTAATCAAAACAGACATCACCATAGACAATAATTTCCCTTAAAAGACACCTCTCTTGTTTTCAAGTATAGCAAAACATTTCCAGAAAAACGATATCCTAAGACTCTCAAAGGACTTACAGGAGATTCTTGGTGCAGGAAAGTTCAAGACTTCTGTCAAACAGCAAGAGCTACACATCTGTGTATACAGATAGCAGATAATTTAAGGAAAACAAAAAGAACCAATCTTAAATACTTAGAAGAGGGACAGTCAGAGCCACTTCATTCTGTTCCTGGCTTTTCACATTTCCTGCATAACTTACTCCTGGAGAACCACAGTGCTTCAGTGACCTCTGGTCAATGCCAACAATTCAGCACCAATCCAGCATTAACCATCCCTTCTACAGACAAAAGGTTTTTATGGACTATCCAGCATCCTTACCTTGAAGGGAGCCTCTCTGAAGACACTAACTGTTCCTAGAGACAAACCTTGCACGCAAAGTGTCTACAGACTAACAATACCATCTTTTCCATAGTCACTCCACACCCACCTTCTCTATCCACAGGATAGGGAGACTACAGATGCAAAGTCAGAATAACAGATCACAGCAAATTTCAAATCCTACACATGCAGAATGTGTAAGACACAAAAAGCCATCCATTACAAAACTACATTTATCTAGACTGTCATATCTGAAGCACAAGCATAGACAAAAGCAGATTCAGTGCTGCTAAAGACTCAAAAGAAGGGAATCCTTCATGAGTTGCTCTTAAATCACGAGCATTCAAAACATTTTCAGCAAGAGATATGTATTTTGTGCACTCAACATCAAATCTGCTACACGGGTCACAAACATAGCTAAATCCAGCCTACCAATTTCCCCCAGTGAACTAAAATTTACAACACTTGTAAACTGGTAATTACCTCCATCCAGGTCATCAGCATCCTTAGATCTCTGTTCACTGATTTTCTACCAGTAAAACAAGGATATTCTCTGTATTCTAATATGTAGCAAAGACACTGTACAGGTGCACTGCCCTTTGGCGTGTTGCTCCCGTACTCTGGTTGAGCACACGGAATATCAGTCATCTTTGTTATATTCATGCTCAGGACACCCACAGAAATTTTCTTAAGATGTATTCTAAGCAACTGTCAGACTGAAGTCTTGACATGTTTATTCTCAAACTATGGCTAGTTTAAAAAACAAACCGTTCATATTCTATAGATTGTATAAATAAACTTCTTACAATTAAAATGCTGGTATATTTATTGAAGTACTTTATTGACATGTACTTTTATGACTATTTTACACATAAGACATATTTTAAGAGTAACTCTTTAAAACACTGCATCATGTCTCACCATTCTAAAGCTAATCCAGAAGTTACCTACAGTAACCTTAATTCATTTTCCTCCACATAAACCAATATCTATCATCCTACACACAGATGCTCTAAACATGCATTTGGGTTTGCTTTCCAGGGTTTAGTTGATTACGAGATTTTTATTCACAACTTCAAAAACCAGTACACTGGCAGGAGCAAGTGCTTCTTCCGAGAACTTTCATCTTAACTGGTATGTGGGTGATCTGTCAGTCCATACTCCTCAAAAACAAACAGTACATAAACACCCTCTACAAGGAAGAGCCCATAAGCAAGCCCAGGCCTTGCATACAGGCAAGAGGCCAACAGCTCCTTTAAGCAATACACACCTATCACTTTTAATTAAGCATACAGAGAAGCAAATCATGCAGGACCATCTTAAGCCCTGATATAAGTACAGAAATAAAATATTAGATACTTTCTTATCAAGTGTATTAGTCAAATATAGTTAACAGAATGAAAAAAAATTAAACATTTATAACAACCTAGACTGGGAGAGTAAAAGTTGTATTTAGAGCTCAGACTAGGTTACTACCAGTCAGTAAACTGTTGAAAACATATAATGAAGCACACAAAAACAGTATTACACTAACAAGACAAAGAGCAACAGCAGGTAAAAGACTAAAACTATCTTTCATTGCAGCAAAGTCTTCTGTATTCCAAGGTCAAGAATCATTTATGCTATACATGGTGCCATCTATTCATCAGAAAATGTAACCATTCCTGCAAACAAAGTACAGAGCTGTGAAATAACATCACAGGTTCTGAAAAATTTGTTAATCATATTTCACACTTGAGAGACAGACCCTTCAAACTTAAGAAAAATAAAAGAAAGTCACATCCATTTCTAAATCAAAATCCAGTTTGGTTACTTAAGCTTAGATTCTTAAGACAAAAGAAACTCTTTGTTAAAATATTTTTTGTGTTCTTTAGGAAACAAATGGAAAAGGAGAGAAGTTTTCCCTTAATGAAAACAATTCGTTGTAGCTGGAGATCTGAAAACCGTCAGCTATGACAGTGTTGGAAGAAAATCCTACAAAGGGAAAACTTCTAGAACAAACACAGCAATAAAAGTGAATGACACAAGAGCCAGAAAGATCTGGTTTGGTGCCCTTAGTGGACAGATACAGAGGTGCCTTCATCTTGAGTAAAGAGAAATTAAAAATTAATTTTCATCTTCTTTAAAGCCAAATCTTACTGTTATCTAGATGCTCACTGCAAACACAGAAGAGTTATGGTTTTCCAAGAGAAAAAGACTGAGATCAAAAAGAGGGGAGGAAAAAGTTGTACCACTACTCATAACCACAAATGACACTGGAGGCACATGTGTATTAAAACACAAGTTAAAAACCATAAAAAATAGTAATACCAGAATACCACCTGCAATGGGACAGCCTCAGACAGGAGTTACCAACATAGAGTTGTCTCAAATGTATCTACTGGGACATATGGTGCCTGAATAAAGAGCAAAAGCAAGGCACAAAGTCATGGACCTGAACATCTCAAAACAGACAACATCAGGCAAGTTCTTTTTTTAAAAATAATTACACTGGAAGTAATTTTGAAAGTGCCACTAGAATTCATTTTGCCAGTATAAATGAGTATAATAGTTTGTCAGTGCCCTTTCTGGTACTTACAGTTATAATATTTTATTCCAAGTCATTACAACTCTTGTTTTTATTAAATCAACTAAATTTTTCATATTGAAAAGTACAGAGAACTAAATATAATGTCCTGGAAATCTGAAGCAATCTTTGAAGTCTAATGCTTCTACCACATCTAAATGCAAAATTTGCTTTGCCCCAGCAAATGATATATAGGGCAGTGCAACAGAAAAATTTAACTCTGAACTCTGAGCTGTGTGTAGTAACAATGTGGAGATGCTTCAGACACGTTCTACTGAATGTTCATAAGACTCCAAACAGCCTGGAAGCCCAACCAATTATTGACTGTGAAAGGCGCAACAAACACTGTGACAGATTCTGAGACCAACCCGTGTCTGTTACCAGCACGAAATCAATGAATGCATGTTGCACATACTCCCCTCAGCAGCCTCTGGCTCACTGGATAGAAGTACCGTAGAGAAGGGGACAGAGCACACACATACCAGGTAGCATCATCTTAACAAGGGACCTTTCAGACCAGGCAGCCGCTGGCTTAAATTAGAGCAGAATACTATCAGTCCAGACTATGACTGAGTACTAAGAATCCATTATTCAAGTTATGCTGTTTCCTGCTCTCTCCCCTCACCGTATCACCTGGATGTATGGCATGAACAACAGCAGTCAAGACTATGCAAGAGTCAGTATAAATGCTGGGCTCCCCGAGACTTCCCAAACCACTGAACTATCAACTCATTCCTAGTCTTGAGAAAACAAAAAAGCCAATCAATTAACTGAAAAGAGAAGGAGCAGTACCCCCTCTTTCGATAAAAATATTCAAAGCATTTCAAACTAAAAGCCATATATTGTTTGACTGCCAACTGCAGTGTTTTCTCCAGCTACTTATTTTCCCAACAATTACCTTTTATAAACTCACATACTATTCCTCAGATAAAATGTTATTAAGTGTTTTTTTCTCTCTCTCTGTTCACAGCAATGTGCCCATATGATCAATACAATTAGGAGTTCCCACATCATTAGTCAGGAGCCTGTATGATAAAGTTTCTAAAGAACCCAGTGCAAAATCCAGTTGTTTGAATCTTCCACATGATCTGTAGGTTGTCTCTCAATGTACTTCCTTCAGCATTTGTGCTTTCAGAAACACCACATTTGAGTAAGAATATATAATTTTCTCGTGCCATATGTGTATGTATGGTTCAGTGCACCCACAGGCACACCTATGGCTTCAAAACTCTCACATTGTTTCATCTGAAAAGCACAAAAATAGTTTATAATGACACAGAATGCAAGTTTCAAGAATGTAATTTTATTTTCACAGAAATGTCCACCGTTCCTGTTGGGATTTTTTAAGTTAACTGCACAAACAATTAAAGCAATCCCCACTCCCTTCCTTACCCACAGCTAAGGGCTCTGACTGACATGCAGTGGGCAAATCAAGAAGTAAAGTCTGCCAGCCACAGTAAGCCAGCTGCCCCTTCAGACACAAGTTGTTGCCCCAATGACAGATGGCCACACAGCTCACGTGGCAATGCAAGAACGGCTCCAGTTTTCAGCCCAGCATAATTAAGCCAGCCAACTGCAATTCCCATTTGCCTTAATATGCTGCCCTAAAAGATTAAAGCACTACCACAACCATGCTCTGAATCCTTCAGTGACCTTGTCTTGAACAAGGATCAGCTGGAAGCACAGGCCAAATGACAACCAAGAGCAACAACTTCCAGTACAACCATCCAGGTTTTAGCCTGGGACAAGCTGAGCACTAACCTAAGTCCAGAAAGAAAACAGGTATTGTATCAAGAGAGACTGCATAGTCCAAAACTAGACTACCAACCACAGGAACCCATGGCCATCATGTTCAATCCTGTGCTTTGCCACTGATAGGGTTCCATGATAAACGATTAAAGAATGTAATACTGCCAGAAAGGAGAGTACAGACCTTCTTCCACCAGCTCCCTCACACAATGGGCAGTGAATGTACAGGTACACTGTCATTAAAACAAAGGAAGAAGCAAATCACCACTGAGAAAATCCTTTTGATAGTCATTTGCAATGACATTGTTAAACCAACAATGCCTACTAACTTCCCTGGTCACTTTGGACAAGTTATGTCATTTCTTCACACTTTCATTTCCCACTGCTGAAGTCCAAACTATGGCACTTCAGGACACCCCAGGTGTGCAACAAGGACAGCTACAGACATGACTGGAAGCCCACAAGACACAGAATTCTGCAATACAAATATCCAGACCAAACAAAGGGAATCCTTCAGCAGTACTTGAAATCACTCTAGGCCATCACTACCAACACTGTAAGAAGTGCTGGGATAACAGCTATTTCCCCACATTTACTGCAACCCAAATGCAAGCCCTTCAGGTGGAAGGTGAGGATTAAAGCTGGGGGCACGGATTAGTATTCTTTTTACATAATGGAATGCTTGAACAGCTCTTTCCCAAGTAAACTCTCAGCATATACAAGAATAAGATCAGTAAGTTGGGAACCTTTTGGACTAGAAAGTGCTCATTAGCCTCACTCCATCCACTGCATTGCTGTTACTAGAAATACTGAAAGAGGAAACAAAAACCCACTGAATTACTCCTCTCACTTTAACACTTAAGTAAGTTAATATACGAGTCTACTCTTAAAAGGAAAAAAAAAAGAAATTTCTTATTTAATTTAAACACCCAAGATCATTAAGTCTTCTACAGAGACTCTCACTAACAGAAATTCTATCTAGGAAGATTTTTGCCAGCTAGGTCTGCAGAAAGGGCTGTTAGAAATTATCTCCATGTGTGTGAAAGATACTTGATGCATGCCTTGGGAGGAAACATGTCACTTACCTGTTCTAATAAAAAAGGAGCTGGTTGATTTTTTTTTAACCTGAGTCACAAACCCAACACAAGCAGGATTTGTGGATATCAAGTTCTCAAACACTGCTACTCTGATGTATCCCCCTTCGACCTTTTCTCAAACCATATATTGATTTGAAAAGCTAGAGGAATTAAAATTCATTTTCTATAATATATTTGGCTTTTTCCATAGTACTAACGAATTTGGGGGAAAGACAAAATATGTCCCAGAAATCTTACCAAACAAATCTTAACCAGGCTCAAGCAGTGCCCCTAAACACCACAATGCACACACAGTATTTAGATTTATATTACCAAAGAATACAACCTTTCTGCCAACAGGACCCTACAGACCAGTAACAGGAAAGAAATCCTAGTCAATGTTTAACACTCAGTATGTATACGGAATTTTTTAGTGACTAGATTTGCATCAAAACATCAAATATACTAAAACAGACCATTTCTTTTTCTTACTATTTAAAACTTGCTCATTGTGGAAGTGGTAATTATTTCCACCATTTAAGGGGAAAAAGTTGGACGTTTCTGCCTTTCACAGCCTTTACAGCTCGGCTTCAACAGACCACCTGATAGTGCAGCCCAGAGGAATGGTGAAAGAACAACCCAGAGGAATGCTGAAAGAACAACCTGGCTGCTGGAGAAGAAACACCGGGATGGCAACCAAGTATATTTAGTCTGAAAATCACTGTGCCCAACTCTCTACAATTACAGCTTGTTCTTGACTCTAAACAACTATACAACATTTTAAATCATGCATACACATACGGAGAAAACACACTGGCAGCTCATGGCACTCCGTGATATTGGTCATTAAGACAACTGAAGTACAGTCAGCTGAAAGTCAGTCTGCTGGGATTAACCCAAGACACGGAAATGAATCCACTCACAGCATCAGTGGATGGCAGGCATTGTAGGCCTCTGAAATGGTGGAGTTAAAAATCATGCTTTTTCCATACACTACGTACTTCTAGCTTCCACTGTATTAATCTGCATAAGAGCAACCCACAGCAGAGGGCAGGCTCAAATCTTCAGTTTCTTAAAAAAGTTATCCTGAAAAACATAGGCTGAAAAATTAATGAAGTGAATATGAAAACTCACCTTAAAACTGCACTGCCACATTAATATCAATATTGAAATTTTCAAATAAAAAATAGTTTTAATCTTCCATTCTGCTTTTTCTTTTTCCCCCATTTTTACAAATTTAAGGATTTCAACATTAGTGTGACCAATATATTTTCTTTTGAAATTACATATAAAGTTATGTTGTCTTTAACTGAAAAATCAGAATAATTTCACCTCCTCTTCTTCTCCTTTGGCATTTAAAAAACAGGTTTAGAGGAGATGGAGCTGTCAGTAAACATTATTTCCTGTTAAGATTTTTAAAGTTAACAAGCTCAGATGTTCAAATGTTACTTAGACAAAAAGGGAAATCCAGCATCAGATCTACACATACGATGACAAATTGATCTTCAGAACAGACCTTCACTGGACACTCAGTGAACCTGCTCAGGTATGTCTTTTTCAGCTCTTAAATCTTTCAAATTAAGGTAAAATTTCACAATGGCAAGCATCCACCCTGATACTGTCAAGTGTATCAGCAGATTATTGATCACAAGCTGCTCATCAATGACCAGCTGCTGCTAAGAAATTTGCCAAGATATGAAAAGGGTCAAAACTTCTTATCAAGGGCCACTTTAAGTCATTCAGGTATCACTTGTTATCACAATCACACCCATCCTTCTTGTGATCACCCAGACAGCAACAGTAGCCCAAAGCATTAATCCTCTCTCCTCCCGCTGATGCTCAACAGAAAACTCTGGCAGAACAACTCTTTGTGTTGAAGGAGGTTTCTCTCAACAGCCATCCCAGGCACACACCTTAGAGGCTCAATTACTATAAAGCTTTGCAGAGAGTTCCAAATGCAGCCAAAGAGGAAGAGCCAAATGAATCTGAATAAAATGGGGGTTGGAACTGGATGGTTTTTGAGGTCCCTTCTAAGATTCTATGAAAATGATTCTTCTGTGATGGAAATCCACTGGTTATTTTCGTATACTGCAACCCTCATGGACCTTCAGTCTGCCAAGGTAGTAACGGGTGGAGCTCAGATCCATCTTCTGTCCTTATCCATGGCCTTGACTTAGGCAGCTGCAGCAAACACAGCTCAAACCACACCAAATGAAATTTCTACTGTTCATTTTGAATAGCTGATCTTCAATGACCATGCAAAAATATGAGAGCCTTTCTGCCAAACAAAATGGTCACAGATCTTCCTACCTTCAGAGAAGAGTTAAGTGCCACATCTTGCCAAGCAGTAATGTAACAATCATCTAAAAGTTGCAGTCCTTCCTCCTCCAAGACAGCAACAACCAAAGGAAATAACAAACATTAATTTGAACAGCTACTACACACAATTAAAATTGATGACCCAACAGCATTTGGGTCATCTTTCTGGCTTCTTGCTTTCCCAATAGTCAGGAAAGGCTAGTTTAGCCAAAAAAGGCATTCCATTTTGTTCTCAGCTGCTGGAAACAACTATTGAAATCTGAAGTTTTCCTATGCTTCTGCAGCCCAACATTTTCTCTAAAGGTATGGTGCCAAACTTTCCAACTCTTTATTTCACAGATGACTACAGCAAGTCTGCACCAAGTCCTATGTCTCTAGATGATGGAATTTCAACAAAAGAAAACAAGTCACACATTTCCTCTCTCTTTTTCAAGTACAAGACACTTGGGAACTGTAAATTTTACACATTACCTCCTAGAAAAGACTCTCATTGACCAAGTAAGAATGAAAAACGGGGAGGAAACTTTGTTATATACACATAGAATCAGTAGTGCAGTAATTAAGTAAAGAGATTCATTTGTAGAAGTGGATATGTAGTAGATGCAAGAAGCAGCTCTGAGTTTCTCTTTGGAAGCCTTAGGAATTCAGTAAGGCAGCAAGACAGGGTGGTAATACCCAACTACTAAAAAATATTTCCCCATTAGCACTGAAGTAGTATTTTAGATTTTTAACAATTATTGATGAACCAAACTGGACTAGATTTTCTATTGCAAAATCAAATTTCAGGCAAGAACTAAGCACTAAAAAGAAAAATCAATTGTTTTACCTTTCCTGTCATTTCAGATCCAATTCAAGTGCCATTTGTGGTCAATGCGAATCTTTCAGTTAGCCAGGATTTCAGTGGGCTTTGAATGAGAACAGCAAAAATCATTACTGCAGTGTTAGAATTCTTTCTAGTACCAGCATCTTCTCAAAGAACTCAAGGTAAAACCTACTTCTTTAAAACCAAGAAAGAAGTATACCAAGATACAGTGAAATAAACAACTTATTTGTGGTGTTTTAAAATGCACTAATCAAGCTTTTTTAAGTTCTGCCACACAAACACACCTGGTAATTGTAACATCTGACTGATTTTCAGGGAAGCATCTTTGTAGGATTCATGGTCTCAAAACAGCAACAATACAGGGAACTGGCGAAGTCCTCATCTTACTGTTGGACAGATACACCCAAACTATCCAGGGGACAGAAACTGTGTTGTTGTTTTAGCCAAGGCTCTCCAGCAGGTCTAACAAACCACATGGAGAAGGGAGTGCCTTGTAAGAGCATAATGAAAGAGGGTCAAGCTAACTCAAATTACCTTCCATTTGCCACAGGCTAAGAGCATACACATGAACAATTACTGTGAATCAGATACCACAGATCAGCTGACATATGGTAACCTGTCATCTTACAATAACCTGTCCACATACAAAGGCAGCTTGAAATTCAGACTAGCTATGGAGCTACAACTCTCCCTTATTCAGCAAGCAAAACACTAAATCTTTGAACCTTTGCTTCTGAAGGTATAAACTGAAAACAAGCAGCAGAAAACAACACACAAATAAGAGCCCTTAAGGTAAACAGGCTGTTTCCAAATACTACAAACTGGGATTACCAAAAGGAAATAGTTACTGTAACATGACCTATTCACGTTAACTAGCCCTTTGGTATAAAAGCATGCACACACAGCATGATCACCATGAGACTGCAAATTCAGCTCTTCTGCTGGTGTGGACAGGGGTTATTTAAAACAAGTGTAGGAATTCCAAATATGGCTGTTGATTTGTCCTTGTTACCCCGTAATGGCAATTCACAGTAGGACAAAAATCAAGCTTTTCCTTCCAGTGTTTCCCTCCCCAGGAGCGCTTGTTTCTCTATGCTTTGTACCTTCCAAGCTCAATGCAATCAAACAGCACACAAAAACTAAGGGTAAGCTTTTATACCCTTTTACCAACACCAGACTGGCACTCACCTGGTAGAGCTCCACAGCTAAAATGAGTTATTGGGAACACAGAAAAAGTAGCACAAGAAGATAAACAGTCCTATTATTTTGATATTGGAATATCAACATGTATCTGGTATGTATTGGAATGATCTCTCTACACACTTCTGTGGAATAACCTACATAGAATCCAATCAAGAAGGTACAGCTGCTTAACAGAAACAAACTGAGGAACCCAAGTGACAAGGTTTCTAGGCAGAGCACAACTATGCAGCAGCTTGAGCTCCTAGAACAAAGCAATGCCTCAACTCTCACATCAGAGGGACTTGACAAACCTGGCAACGGAATGGAAACTGCAGGTTTCTGTTACAACAAACAGTAGGTTTCATTGTATGTACCATAGCATGTATCCCAGCACAGAGCCCCAGCAGCAGTTCAATAGTTCCTCTCAAAGGGACAGGACCATCACCAGGCACTGTGGAAGGCTCCAGTCCCACATTACAGCCAAGGGGATCTAGCAGGAAGCCGTGAGGATGAGGGGCAGTCCCGCTTTCTCCCCCCCCGACTCCCAACTGTGTACACACTCACCAAACCCTGCAGTTCAGACAGCTCACACAGCTAGAACAGCGCGCAGCTACTCAGGCTGGTTTGGAGGCCTAGTTTCTGTGGTGATATGGTTCATGGAGCTAAAAGAGTGCCAAGGCAAGACAGAAGGAAAAGGGCATGGAGCTAGAAGCAGGATTAACAGGACAATCCCTTCCTCTAACAAACAGGCTCTAAAATTATTTAGTTACCTTGCAAAAACACAACTAAAGGAAGCATCTCAGAGGACAGCATAAAAAACAGTCCCGAAAAAGCCTGCTGCAAGAACTCTACATTTTCCAAGTTCCTTGTCTATGTCCTCTCAGTTTCTATATATGGATGAACCATGGTTTAAGAACAAGCAGCAGTACAACCAGCAAAACTCTGCTATTGAGAAGAACCACAATAACCACTATGCAAGTTATCTTGAAAGGAGAATTTCAGATTCAGAGATTTTCATCACCTCAAGAAGAGTTCACTAAACTTTCTAACAGAAGTACAACTTGATAGGAGATTCCTCTAATGCCTTCTTTACTTAAGAACCTACATCAAGACCTTACTCTTCTCTCTTACAAAAAATTAATTAATAACATATTATAAGGGCAGAATTTTGATGTTCTGTATGTATCTTGTGTTCACTTTACATTTTAACTTGCTTTCTTCCTCTCCCCTTCCATCCCCAGTTTCATGAAGAACTGAAGGACTCAGACTAAAGCCCTCAGTTATATCCATATACTCCAACTTAGTACCATGAGCAGTAATAAAACAACGTTTACTTCCCCCTCCTATCCAAGTGCAGAACAGAGAAACACCACGAAAGTAAGAAACAAACAGAGATACTTAATAACCTAAAAACATGAAAGGATTAGGTAATCACAAAGTCAACTGAACAAACCTCTTATTTTCTCAATTTCTGTTAGTTCAGTCATCTCATCTCCACTTTTAATTTATCCACATTTTGCACAGTTATGGTTTACTTTTCCTATTCCATCAGTTGCAATGTATAAGGCTAAATATATTTAATTACTATCAGTGCTATTTAGAAATCTTAGAGAAGCATGTTATCTTTTCTTCCTAGCAGACCAAACAGTTCATAGCCCCTAAGAGGACATTTAAATGCTGCCACAGGTGATGTACATTACAATACAGTCAGTGCATTCTCCTTCCCTTCATGTCAGGAACCCAGAGAGAGTGTGGGCCAAAGTTGTTCCCACTGCAGTGGCAGCTCCCTCTGGCTCCCACCTGATCTGCTGGTAATGCACCACTGTGTGAGTGCAGAGCAAGTGTGCTCAATGTGCTGAACAAATACATGCACACAGCGGTGCCTCTGCACGGGCACTGCACATTCAGCACTTGCACAGCACACCAGACTTACCAAGCCAGAGAGGGAACTGCCAGTGGAAAGCAAGCTGAAAGCCTGACATTCCCCGGCAGCTGCTGGGCTGACAAAGCATTCACAGTGCTTCAACTCTATGCATATACACCATATCCTTCATATTCAGTACATACATTGTTTACAATGCTAAATGCCCTGCACACCTTCACTAAAAGCTTGACATACATTGGACAGTTTTGGTCTACTCCATAACTCATTCTCCCAGGAAGCATCAGAGCAGGAAGGGTGCACAGAGCATAACCCTCCCCCAAGCAATAATACACCAAATAGACCAATGTAGGAAACTCATTACCTCTAAAACTACTGGCTCCAAGTTTTTGTACCATAGAAACTATTAAAAAGATTTGGTATTTCTTGGAAACTGTAACTGATGTCAATAGCCTCATGAATGACCAAAACATACCAAAACCATAGGCAATGAACACTACTAGGCATATCAAGAACAAACACACTTGATTTTGACCTCTCCAAATCAGATAGAAAGCTTTAGAACAGATTTAGACACTTGCCTTACATGAAGGACAGAGGTATGCAGGTACTCCTTTGTACCCGTGATGCAAAATCAGGCACTGGAAAACAGAAGTCATACTTGAAAAAACAAGTTTATAGCTTCTAAACTTTTATCTGTAAGGTAGACTTTGGAAACTTCTCACTGCAGAAACAAGAATTACATTTCCATACGTAAATGTATCCTTTTGCAGCCTAAGACTTGCTTCCAAGAAATACAGAAAGTCTGAACTAGATTTCTTTCTACCTGGAGCAAATGATGCCCAACTTTACTTCTGGCCATAAGGGATGACCTTACAAAAACTGAAATGCATTTAGGTACTTCAACACAAGTCTGCACATTTGCCTCAGAATAAGAGTAATTTAATTCAATCACTCTTGCTGCCCTGCATACACCAAATTAGCCCTTTGGTGCACATACAAAAAAAAAACCTAAACTTTTTTTAAAACTCATACATAATCATGCATATGCTTACACACATGCACTTGATATAGAGCCAAATAAAGACTCTTACCTTTCCTGAGATATTTATCTCAACATTACAAAATTCAGTTGTTGTGAGCAACAACTGTACTGGAGCTTAGTTTCTACATGTTTGTGTCTCACACAGCCTAACCTGCTCTTTTTCCCAGTACGTCAAGCCCTCATGTCCCCTATGCAGACAAATGACTAATTCAATTACCTTGTGTGTTGACAGGCCACCTGGTTGCTGCTTCTTGGCATGGGTAGAGAGGGTGAGTTATAAATGTCTTTCCCTCATTGTCTTCATCCTCTGCCCAGCCAATAATTTCCACAAAATTTAACTTCACACCCCTTTCTCAACTTTGGTTGAAATGAGCTAACAAGTTCAGAAGTTGCAGAGTGACAGTCTGTATGGGTGTATGTATCTTGTGCTCACTGAAAAATAGGTGGGGGGAGGAGGGGAAGTAAACCTGCAAGGTAGGTTTATAGGCTGCATGTATTAAATGTGCCTTAGCTCCAAAAGTATTGACCCAGCTTAACCCAAGCTAAATCCAAACTGCCACAGTCCCACCACACCCACAGGCATTCAGTGTTATCCCTTCCCTTGTACCAGCACTTGTGCCAAAAATCAACCTGGGAAAAAAAGTCAGTCAGCATTTGGCAGAGGCAGCTGTGGAGCCAGCCCAGTGCCTGTCACATGGACCTGCTACCAGGGAAAGAAATGCGCAGGGCTGTGGCAGATGCAGCTGCCATGGTGCTATACAGGTGGTACTCAACAGAACCCAGGATCCAATCCTAAGGGCACTTAGTTCTGGACATGAAGATTGGAACCTCATCAGTACTCTATCCAGTGACAAGCTGGTGTTTCAGAGAGGCACATATGCACTAACAGAGTTGTTATTTTGAGAAGAACAGAAACAAGAAAACAAAATATCCAGCTGATAGCTCTGAGGTTGACAATTTTAGCTGCATTCTGGACAAGATTTTTTTTAAAGTAAGTGTCTAACCTCATCTTCTTCCTAAAAGTGTAGCCAAGCCTATACACTCAAGGAAGAAAAAAAAAATCCCACTGTAAGCAAACACAGGAATATTTAAACACATACAACACCCAGCCCAGATTTCCTTTCAGGTTAGACCTTTGTCCTGAAGAAAATGAGGACACATCTATTCTGTATCCTTCATGTAGAATTGCAAAACAACTGAATAAACGACTGGTAAACCCACTGGTGACTTGGGAGAGATGAGGAGGGAGAAGGTACAACAGAAGCAGCAGAGTGTAGCCAGAGTGGCTAACAGAGATGGCGGGAGGTGTGAACATAAGGCAAACACGTTGGGAAGTACATCCTGATGACGTCTTATCTTGGCTGTACAACACAGTGAGTCCAGGGGAGAAAATGTTTTTATCTGCAATCATTTATGATCTCCCTTTCCCACCATTCAGAATATGGGTACACAGCCATTGTTTATCACTGTATTAATATAGACAGCATGATTATACATTCATAGATTTATTCCTACTACATAAATGAGAATCACTTCAGTGTAAAACACGGCTTTGTGTGATTTTTAAACCTTTACAAGGAAACTTTGATGGAGGATTTTTATAAAAGTATTTTTCCCAGTGATCTATTTATTCACAACAGGAGTCATAACTTGATTTTTACCCAGTGGTGAACATATAACAACTGTTACTCAGTTGTAAAACACTGTCTACTTACACAGCATTAAATAATAAAGCTCCAGACCTAGTACATGTTTTACTAACCAATCTAATGATATGAAACAAGACGTTCCAAAGATTAACTATGTGCTGTATTATCAACTCTCTTCCATGATATCTATGCTTATAAGTAGTATGCTGTAATATGAAGGAGGAAAGAAATTGAAAATAACAAAAAGTAATTTTCATTTAATCACAGTTGCACTCACATACCTAGTGACAGGTTTTTCAAACAAATTTAAATCTGAGTTCAGTAGGAAGCCTTTCCCAAAAATTTACACTGATTCTTCTGTACAGCCTTTTATAGGATGACCTACATTGATTGGGAATAAAGGTGAAAAAAGTCACCATTCATTTGTGTGGTATAACAGAACCCCAATATACTGGCTTTTAATTTAGTAGCATTATTCGTCATCCTTTACTGTAACAGTCCTGCACAAAGCAAGCAAAGTCACAGGTAAAACTGAAATTACCTTGCAGATACAGAGGATCATACCTTGCAAGTTCTGAGATAGGAACAGAAACTGCACTAGAGACACCCCAAATGTAGGTGGAACACTAATGACAAAAAACCCCTAACGCTGTAGATACATTTTTGGGCAAGTGAGACCTCACACAACTGACCTTCAAAAATGCAAGGAAAAAGCCAGCAGTGGTCTGTGAGGAACAGTGATTTCCATAAACTGTGGAACGTGCTTTTTTTTTTTAATTTTATCCCCACTGAGTAGCAAATAACACAGAACAACGAAAAAAAACCCAAAAAATTTTAGATGAAATCTAGAGTTCCAGAAAATGTCAGAGTAATACAAATACACTGCAGCTACACATAGAGAAAGTTTCTGCCTGTATCTTTAGCAAATTAATAACATATGAGCAGAGGCAGCCCAACACAAAACTGAACAATCACAGCATTTAATCCATAAACACATCTTTCCAGACACGTTCTAGAAGTTGTATTTTTATTTGTTTAAAAGAAAAAGTAAACCGTAGGGTTGAAAAAAAAATCATATTCTGCATATGAAACACTGATGATGAAAATCCTCAGTGCATGTCATTTGAGAGGAAGAAGTTTGTTGTTTTATTTTTTGTTTTGTTTTGCCTTTTTTCCTGTGTTGTTGTTTTTGTTCTAATGTCAGTATACGAGAGAAGTAATTTTAATTATATAATTACTGAAGATTTTGGAAGGTTTACACAAGACCCATAATTGGGCATAAGACATCACATCCTCTGGTTATATACACAGCAATCTGGTCTGGGTAACATTCTTTNGGAGAATTAAAAATACTTCCTCAGATTAAATTTTCTTTATTCCATTTGCTTAAAATGTTCTGATTGCACAAAACGCACTAAAATATTTACAAGGACGCACCTCCGTAGTTAAAATACCTTGTTCTCGATGTGATATCCTAGATACTCAAACAAAAGACATTCAGCTGACAATGAAGCTTTTTTTTTAATTTAAAAAAGGCATTTGTACACCTAAAACCGCACCACGGATCAGTCTCCTTTATAACGCCGGAGTTGTGGCAGGTAATGCATAAAAAATTAAAATCCAATCCACCAGATAAGACATGCAAAATGTCTCCTCCAATCCCCCCCCCATCCCGTCTTCCAAAAAAAAAAAAAAGCCCAACCACCACCAGCCCTGCACATTCGCAGCACACGCACAGTGGCACCCCCAGAGCCACCACTGGGGCGACAGCGCCAGGGCCGAAGGGCCGCCACCCCCGAGCCTCCCCGCACCCCGCTCCATGAGGGGCGAATCCCACCTCGCCGCTTCCTCATGCCCTCACACAATGGTGCTTTCCCGCATTAGCTCCGAATTGTCAACATTTTCACACTAGGCCCCGGCCGCGCCGGCCGGGCTGAGCCGCGGGCGGCCGAGTCCCCGCTCCGCTGCGGGGCCGCGGGGGCGGCACGGCCGGGGGGATCAATGGCCGATGGGCCGCGGCCCTCCCCCGG
>VWZD01007537.1:0-51771 GCA_013396695.1 Sakesphorus luctuosus | reverse complement strand
AGGTTCCGTCGCCGCTGCCGCCTCGCTCGAAGGCAGAGGAGCCGCCGGCTCTCCCAGCGCTGCTGTGGGGGACGATGGCGCCGCGCCCCCCCGTCCCGGCCCCCGGCGATCCCGCGGTCCTGCCCGGCTCAGGCCCGTCGCTGCTCCGTGGCAGGAGGAGCCATTGACACCGNGGGCGCCGGGGCGGGGTATAAAGTGCCGGGGCGGCGCGTGCGGGTGGCAATGGCGGCGCTCGGGCTGGGCCGCGGTGTGGGGAGCGGGCCTGGACCCCGGTCCGGCACAGCCCGGGCACGGCCCCCGGGACAGGGGCGACGGAGGGGCCCGAGCGGTCGCGGCAGGCTCCGCTGGGGGCGCGTGTGATGAGGGAAAGAGAGGGTGCGCGGCTGGCGGAGGTGCCTTGTTGTTGTGCCGTGCGCCTTGGTAACCCTGCCCGGGCTGGGATTAGCCGTGCCGCGGGGGCCGGCTCGTTTCGGCTGCGTGACCGGTTGTTAGCCACTTTTCTTCCTCTGGAATGGTGTATGTTCTCGGCCAGTCTGCACACTTGTGTTTGCATTACCTTTTGCTAATACAATTCATTATTTATCTTGGGCTGCCACTTCAGACTTCTTTATTATATTTGTCGCGTTGGTTCTAAGCTAGTTGCTTGAGAACAGAAAAGAGGGACTGAAGTTTGCTGTGGATTTTTTTCCTTCTCAGAGATTAATTAATAAAATGGGTGACCAAGAATAAGGAGTAAGGAAGAAATCTCTTTGTAGGGTTGCTCAGGAGTTGATTTCTAATGCAGCCAAGGTAGGTTTGTGTGTAGTCCTACTTAAAATAAGCACTGGGAGCTTCTGGAACCAGGGCCATTGTCTCAGCCTGAAAAGCTGAAGTGTGTTATCTGGTACAGAATGTAAATAAATGATAGTAATTAAAAACACATTAGGCAGAAGCTTGTTTAAAGCTGACAAATGAAGGTATAATACAGCTATATGAAATGACAGTTTTGTGGGAAAAAAATCCTTTAGAAACATTTGTACTTGTGTTTGTGAAGGAAATGACAGTGGAATTGTAATTTTAAGTTCATATCAGACCAGAAATAAATGTATGAGAAATCTCAGTAGTTGTTGAGGAGCATTTCTTAGACACAGCATTTTATAACTTGAGGAATGACTGGGGAAAGAGTGGAGGATCTTCTTCCCTGTCTGAAAAAAGTAATTTATGCCAAATTCTCTAACAGTACAGAAAGAAGTAAAGAAATCAAACTCTTGTCAGAAGAGCTTCATAGGGAAAGAGAATATAAACATCACTCTGGTGCCAGTTTTTGTCATAACAATTACCAGGTTAGTGTATTAAACATTCTGTACAACTACATAATTACATGTACATATCATAAAAATATTTTTACTTCTGATAGCAGCACTGTGAAACTCTGCTTTAACTCTTGAATGGAAAGAATGTTCCTACCCAAGAATTGTGCTGAACTTGCTGTGTCATCATTAAGGATTTCTCACATTAGAAACTTACAACCTTTAAAATCTAGTACTTTTAGTTTAAATGCATCTGTTCAGCTATTCTAGGTGTGCTCTCTTCACCAGGCAAATGAATTCTTGGTGTTAGAAGATTACCCAAAATTGTTCAATATGGATATACTCCAGAGTTTTAGTAGTCTGTCTAAATCTTTGAAAATCTGTTCAAGGGTCAAGATGGATGACAAGCAAATTTTCACCTAGAGCCTTCAAGAATCCAAAGCTTCTGCTACTAGAGGAAAACTTCATTGAAAACTTGAATGAAGGCAGACTTTAAACTTTCTTAAAAAGTTTTGAACTCAGTGACTCTTGGCCTAAAAAACACTTTCTGTGATCAGCCTCTTAAGGTCCAGCGTGACAGCCAAAATGCATTGAGTGACCATCTATAGCAGGTTATGCAGAAGTTTGTGATAAATGCTCCAAGCTGATACAACGAGAACCTTGGATGCTGAGTAAGTCAGACTTGCAGACTTGATTAAGTTACTAAATAAATTTAGTGGTGCAAAAAAAAAAGTGAGCATTCAGTGGTTGCTTACAAGGCATGGAGTAATGAAATAGTTAAAATGCTTGTCTGATGTTCTTGGCTGTGCTTTAGAAGGTTCGACAGTAGAAAACATGAGAACTCATTAAAACATTATGTACTAGAAATCTATATCCTCATAACAATTAAATCTATCCTATCTTATTTGTGATGACTGGGACTTGATCATCATAATTTCAGGTTTGTGTGTCAGTCTTTAAAATGTTACACGTGGCCATCCTGTGTCTCCATTGCTGTTGTAAAGCCTCTGAGAATCAAAACACAGTTCTGTGATGGAAAAGGCACTGAAAGCCCAAACTAATAATTCAGGCTTTGTTGTATTGACCACTGTGGAGATGCTTCAAGCCATCCTGTATGATATGCTAATAAACCATTCTGGAATGTGGGTGCAATTTATACTGGCAAGATAATTTTGCATTTGTCAAGACAACTTTTGCTTTATTTAAATTGGGAGCTGAGGGAATGGGAAGTGGAACTAAACCATACAGTGATATTTTTGCATAATTGTCTGCAATATAAATGCTTGCTGGGCTGGTTGTATTGGCCACAAATCACCTTTTGGTGACCCACGAACAGTTTCACATGAACATAAAGGCATAAGACCTGGGTGAAGAGCTTGCTTGGCTCATTTGCAGCATAAGCAATTTGGGCCTAGTTGTCAAGTGCTAGCTCATCATATTAACACTATCTTCTAAGATGCACTGAACTTCAAATGTGTGTGTATTTAAATGTTAATGATAGCTGGTTCTCTGTGTCTGCTTGAAGAGCTGGCTCTTGCTTTGAAGAGATCACTTTCCTTCTGCATGGAGGAAGGGATGCAGAGAGTGCATAGTGATAAGAACAGTAGCTGGTTAATTATATGTTAACGTAGAATAGTTAGACGTGAGGCAGCTTCATAGAGAGAAATAGTGGAAGTTCTCATGAAGGAAATTCTTATTTGTGAGGGTGATATGCAGAGACAGAGGAGTAACTCTGAGTCAGCTGACTTGCTCTAAAGTGAAGACAGTTAAACCAACTTGAAGACCTGATCAAGATAATTGAACATTTAAGTATTTTTTTTGTCTAGAAACTCAGTGTTGTAGCTGAGAGATTAGAGGTGTTGGGGTCACAAAATAAGCAGGATTGGGAAATGGGCTTGGGGCAGTGTAAACTGCTAAGTCAGCAAGGCTGATTCAGGCCGGGATGATCTGCAGGAATCACCACTATTTTATTCCTTTTAGTGTACATGTCTACTAACAACCTCAAAAACCTTGCTTCAGAGTCTGTTAGAAATACTTTGAATGTGGGGCAGATTCATGTAAATTGTCATGATCCAAACTTAGCCTGAGGATACGGATATTGCTTTCATAGTTGATGAAAACAAACCTGGGATAACAGATTTCAGTGAATCTGTGAGCTGTGGACTACTTCTGAGGTGTTCACAAAAAATGAGTAAGGACAGACTTCAATTTGTATATCATGGCCTAAAGCTCTATTTAAACTTTTTCAGAAACTGCAAAATGAAAAAAAAACCAACAAAACAAACAAAAAAGCCCAACCACTGAATCGCTGGCTTTTAATTAAGTAGAAATGCAGTATTCCACCTATTTTTGCTTCCTAGTATTTGTGAGAGAACAAGAAATATTTTGAGGGCACTGTTGCAGTTTGTCACACAAAGGCCACTGCAGAACCTTTAGCTACAGCTTGTGGGTTTCAACAAGAAATACAAGGAGTAATTTTTTTATCATGCTTTTTAATTGGTTCACATGGCTTTGCAGAGGAACCACATGTCTCTCCCTCTCTGTACACATGAAAGTAAAGCAAAAAGGAGTGAAATTACTTGCCCAAGAGAGTTTACAGGCTATTAACAGGGCTACCAATAGAACTCAGAGTCCAGGAGTCGTTATCTCGGGCTCCTCTCCACAGTGTCATATTACTCCTTTCAGAAGCATGAGACTTTTCCCTATTATTTCTAACCATCTCATATGCTGTTAATATGTCCCTGGTCTAAAAATACTGCATTGAAGACCCAATGTGGATTTCTGACTGTAAGTTTTTAAACCTAGAGGGTTATTTCTCCAAAGATTGAAAGAAGCGAGTCTTTCAGAAATATTTAGTGATACCTGGGAATTTGCTTGCTCTGTGGCTTTAAAGTTTTGATATCATTTTGTTGCAATGTCTCTGACCCTCAGTTCCTCTTAATTCTGTTTTACATCCCATCTCATGCAGCTAAATCTCACTCTTGAAGAAGAAGGCACTTAAATCTCACCTTGTTTTACATGGAATCCATGTCTCCTGAAATCTTGCTTGATGTTAGCTGACCTTAGTGGGTTGTCTTCTGGGAGTATGTCTGTGGCTGGGATGTTTTCTGTTGCTATACCAACCTGGTTCCTGCACTAAGAATAAAGACCTCAGGGTGGGGAATGTGTGTTGTTTCCTATAAGCTCACATGACTGTTGCAACATGTTTATCTAATGTTAATTTTGATTCTGCCCTAACAAAAGGTCTCTGGAAGCATGAATGGTACTTCAGTTCTCATTAATTTTTTTTTTTTAATAGAAGTAACTGCTGAAAAAGTCCTGGAGGGATGGGGTCTGAATTCAAAGTCATTATTAGCTGTCCTCGTAGAAATTTCATAAGCAGATAAATATCTACACATCACCTGCCTTCTGGATTTTTTGGGAGTATATTCAGGGGAGGGAGAAGGAGTATGGAGCTGTTTCAAGCATCTGATCCATATTTTCAGCCTTGTTTTCCTAGTGGTACCCACTGCCCTCCACTGGAATCCCCAGGCTTGGTCCTCTGGATTGTATTGAATTTAAGTGTGTCCTATAGTTTGAACTGGTACAGATCTTCATTGCTAAAAGTAATTAAAATACACTGGGTCTAAATCACATAACTTTATGGATGTCCTGTCAAAATAGCATGATTCTCTTGAATGATCTATTTAGACACAAAACAATACTGAGATAGATAATATTTTGACTTGGTGGTTCTCATTCGTTCAAGGTTTGCTTTTCACCGTTCCTTTCACACATCATGCACAGAGTTAAAGATGAGCTCACCTTATAATTGTAGTTCCTCTCAGGTCTGTGGCTTGGATTTAAGACAGTTCTCCAGATTTCGCTATTAGTTTCTAAGTTTCAGATTTACCTTGGACTCAATTTTTATTCCTTGGAGCATATTTCCATTTTGCTCATTGCATCAGCAGTGCATCCATAGGATGAGTTCTGTGTTAGAGCTGGGATTTCCCACCCCCCGAACATGGCTGATATGGCAGTTGTTTTCATCGCCTTGGAGAGGATGCAGCCTAAAGAGATCTTTCAACCTCACGAACTGAGTCAGGGCCCAAATGAGAGAGAAATCTTTCCAAAAAGTACATCCAATACTCCCAACTGGAAAAATCAATCACTTAATACTAAAAGGCTGGAGTTACACGAGGGCCTGATTCTAGATTTAGACCTACCAAAGAAAAAAAATCACTTTCTTAGAAGTTTTGCTGGTTTGGGGGGTAGTTCTTCCCTAAAAATATTGCAGTGGGATTCTGAGCTTCCCAGTTTTACAAAGTACTTATGCCCCCAGATGCTTATCCATCACAGACCTAGAGTGGCAGGAGCAGTTAAGGACACTTTGCTGCACATTCATTATGAGCAGCTAAATCTGAAATGAGCCTGAGGAATCCCAGTCTTCATTTTCAACATGTCAAACTGTTGGTAGCATTGTAGAGTATCTAAAGGCCAGAGGTGCTTCAATTGGATTTGGTACCTCCAAATACAGAGAAGGATCAGCAGTGAGAAGTGATACTTCCAGCCCTGGATACAGAAAGCTGAAAGTGATCTCTCTATCAGTGTGTGAATACATGTGGTACAACTGCCTTCACTTTAAATCTTGAGAGCAGGTGGGTGTGGGTGCTATTGGTATTATCTGACAATTTTACTCAACTCCAACTGATTTTGTTTGCTCATGGGAAGTTCTTCATGCTAAGAAGAGAGAATATGAGAGATACTACAGCTTTTCACTTTGCTGCCTGGTGGACCAGTGCCATTTTAATGTCCCGCTCCAAAGCTGTATCCTTTTCTACATAAGTGTTCTTTAAATATACAAAGATTGAACTCACCTAGGAAATAAAATAGGTGTAGCACATCATGTATGTATGTCTTGCCAGTTTGCTCCTTGCCTGGGTTGAGCAGGTAGAAGAGAGGAATCTAGATCCTTTTTCTCCATCTTGCAGTCTCAGATGGATCTCTCAATCTTGGCTTATCTGATGAGTGGGGGAAAATGTATAACAATCCTTGTGGCTGAGAAATATTCCCCCAGAAAGGATTTTTGAATGTCCTAAAGAGCGTTTTGCAGTTAGGGTCTAAGCTGTCATTGCCATTAGGAAGCAATCCTGGTCTTCATAGGCAACTTTTTGCTGCCCCTACCCTGTCCCCTGTTCTGTCAGCTAGCATTTCTCCAGCATCAGTTAGGCAGATCAAGGAGGTAATCTGACTGAAAACTAATCCAGCTGAAAGCATGGCTATTTTTCAGGCACATGAGCAAGTGGTAGTGCAGAGAAGCAGTGGGAAGAGATGGCACATACATGCTGAAGGAAGCTTGCATACAGGTTGGCTTACTATGAGCCTGGAAGCACACCTTTAACATTTCCTTGGGCCTTTGTGTGAAAGTCATCTCCAGTTAGATATATTTTACTGCAATGCTCTCAGACACAGCTGTTGTGCTGTAGAATCTATTTGGGCTGCTGGTGAAGCACCACATTATGTTCTGTGGTTGAGCTGTCTGTTTAAGCAAGTGGCAGCACGTATTTCAAAGACAACTGACTTGGGATTACACAGCTAGTGTGTTTAAGCTACGTAATGACTTCAAGCGGTAAATTTCTCTTCACTGTCACGTGGTGGTGATGTTGGTTGTTGCCCTCAAGGAGCTTTGGACTTCAGCTGCTGAGGGCAGGAGGCAGGTAAATTGGCAAAGAATGTCTTACAGGCTGATACCTTTGCATTACTTTCTTCAGTGCTGCATGTTTTTTTCCAGTTAGCCACATGGTGGTTTTTGCTTCTGTTTTACATGTAAACAGTCCTAGACCTCAGCAGAGTTGGCTACTCAACAACAGAATATGTTTTGCTAGAGATAACTGACAAAATGTAATAGATTTTGAGAGTAGCACACTCCAGGTATCTCCTTTGGAGTCTGTTGGGCCATCATCCAAGGATATTCTAGATTTGGAAGTTTTTCCTATCACATATTCATCACATCAGGCAAAGGCTTGGATGTGATATTTTTGATTCCCCAATGCCCTTTTTTTGTGGTGACAGCTGAACTCTGTCTTTGTGTCCTCAGTAGATCAGTTCTCACCTTCCCTGGTCGTACTGTTCTCAGTGCCTTTCATTAAGGCATTGCTGGTTGAAGTCTAGTCTTTTCATCTCTCTCCATCTTCAGACTCCAGGACTTTGAGTAAAGGTTTTTTTGTGTGGAATTTTGATTTACTTCAGTTTCAGGATGACAATCTTTGTAATGAGTGTTGAATGTTTATCTGCCATTAAGGAGCCAGCCTGGAGATGGGTGTTTTTGCTTGCCGAGGTGAGTGGTGGAGTCGTAGTTGGCATTCTTGGAAGACTTAAGGGTTTTCCAAGTTGAAGGGAACTGAGTGCTTGCGTTGCTTCCTTAGCCAAGTGTGTGGTATATGCACCACAGGTGTGTATTCTCTAGTCTTGTCTATATGTCACCCAGCATGTGAACATAATTACCAAAGACTATGACCTTTTCATTACGCAAATGACATAAAATCATGAAATCATCCAAATTAACTGATAAAGAACAACTGTATCTGGAAAATATTCTCTCTCTCTCAGTTGCCTGTAACTAATGTCTCTGGATTTCACCAGTTTTATGCTGACAAGCAGAGATGGAGGAGAGATCATACATTCAGAAGAATGTGTGTATAAATGAGATCAATTGCACTGTAAAATCCTCTCCACCAGCTATTGGTGATGAGCATGAGAGTGATCCAGGCCTGGATAAAATTTATATAGTATGTGTAAATGCATATTCACTGTAAGGACAGCTTACAAAACAACTGATTTAAATACGTTAAATAATGTCTGGTTTTCCTCCACTTGTCTAGAACTACAAACTCAGATTTACTGAGTCACTGAGTTCCTGAGTCTTACATCTTCTCATTGCTCAAGTTTTTATGATTTTCTTCACAGCAAATCAGAAGAGGAAGATGGGAAAACAAGTTTATCATGTATTTTCAAGTCTCAGCTAAGATGAGAAGAAAAACTTGAGTGAGACAAGACTAGTGTACTATTTTAGTGAATTTTTCTATTAGGAATTGGATAAAGGAGGTGATGTCTGTATGCTGTTTTCTATAAACAGGTTACTGATAGTCACTGCAAGTGCTTGTTCAACATAGGTAGTGTAGTCATTGCTCTAGAAGTTTATAAATGTTCATCCTTTATTGTTTGTTTTGTAATCTTCATTTCTTAACAGCTGATCTTTGTCTTCCTTTTTTATCAAACTGGTGATCATATTACTGTGTGTGATTAAATGGATGACTTTGTCTTGTGAGTTGCTTGGCAAAACCAGGCACATTTTGATGCAAGTTGTTTATTTCAGATTTACATCTGTGTAGATGGCATTGCTTCTGTGAACCACTTTGGATATGGTCAAGCATGATAGTTGTTGACAACAAAAAAACGCACCTGGGCATTTTACTTTCTTTTTTCTTCAGTGATATATGAGACAGAAAACAACTAAAAAGGAGAATAACATCAAATCAAATTTTCTCATTATAAACTCTGTTCCAACATGACATTAGTTGCAGTAGTCGGACAATGTTGGGCAGAGCTGGGCTGTGGCCAACCAGTGCTGGGATTTTGCATGTTTAGATGGAAAAGGGAGGTCCAGCTATCACAGTCATAGATTTTCCACAGCCTGAGTGAGGATCTTGACGGCTAACTGGTTCTGTTGCACCACACTCTGTTGGACTATGTGTATGTAATATTTCCATACTCAGACTGTGAGGTGTGGGAGAAAGAAGGTAGCAGTCTGATCTATGAGTCAAAGTTTTCGGAGGTGTAGAAGAGTAGTCAGTGAAGGAACATAAAAATATGAAGATTGGGGAATGGAATGTTTGGCATTGGTTTTAATTAGAAACATCCTGTTCATCACTCATATTGCAAGATAAAAGAGGAAAAATATCCATTACTATAGTGCACTGAAAGAGGAAATATCTGTATTATGGTTAGTGAGCAATTCTAATTGATCTGCCAAATATAATTGAACTGAAATACCAACCCTGTTCCAGCAATATTTCCCTTATTGTGGTGTATGAGAGAGATTCAAGTGGCATTATAGTCATTCCTAATCTGTCTGCAACCTGATGACTTTTATCTAAAATTTATACTATTATTAATTCAGTATTCAGCTTAGCAATTATATCTGTCAGCTCAAAGATTACTAAAGCCCAACTAACAAACCTTTCTTTCAGGAACACAAGGCTTCTTGCGCCTCACCCCTTAGAAAGGTAGAAACGCAGCACTATTATCATGAGAGTGACTGTGTAAACCAGAGAAGGAAGTTGATACTTGGAGAGCTCAGAGCTGAAGGTTCTTCTGGTTTGGAGGGCTTTGTTCTTGCCGAGGAGGAACCAACCATTGAAATTCTGTGCTCATCTTCTTCTAGGTGTGGTGCTGTGACATGATGAGAGAGGTATGTGCTACCCATGACTGCAGCTAATCATGTAGAGTGACCTATGCTCTCCTCTCCCTCCTCGCACTGCAAACCAGCTGAAGTGACTGATACTGTTACTTCACATGTTACTGGAAATTCGATTAGAATCTGCACCTCCTATATTTGTTTAATTAGCTGGCAGTACCTTTAAAATGATTTTTAAAGCATTTTGACTGTGATGTGAAACATGCATCATTTTTAAGGCTTAAACCTTGCTAAATGAAGTGAAGCAATCTGAGATCCTTTCACATGTAAAGGGAAAAATTAAGAGGTTTAAATGCAGATTATTCTGCAATTTAAAACTTATTAAATAGCAGTATAAATGGGTGAAGTAACCCTTTCACCCCCAGTTGTTACAGAAGATATTTTCTCACTTTACATGAATGTCTCTGTGTAGACTGAAGTTTCCCTTGAGCCAATTTCTTTTAGCTTCTGAGTAAAAAACATATGAAGTCATGTTCCAGGGCAGAGTAATCTGAATTACTATGGAAGTGCCACATGTCTTCCTAAAAATAGTGGTAGGGAAGAGAAAATTCTCAATTGATTGGTTTCTTTTTTAAAAAATACATGGGAAGGCAGTTTTGACATTATTCCATTCAGGTCATTAAATTCATACAAGCAATTGTACTACAGTGTAAGATGTAAATTTTAGAAGAATGAGAAGTGCAGGAAGTTTGAATGATGCATGATCATAAATTTACTCATCTTTTATATAATGCCCACTTTAGGTGCTGACATTTTCAGTACATTAATTGTTCATAATGAATACTCTTGCATAAAACATTTCAAAGGTAATTTTCTGAGGCCAAAGAATGACTAAGAGGTTATTAACTGAAGAACAGTCAGTAATCTGTATCCAAAAGAACACTGGTAGAATGTGAAATAAACTGATGTAATCAATGAGAACTTTGCATATATAAAAGTACCTGCCCTTTTTACAAGTTCGATGCCTTAGAACAGAAGCCACAGAAGTGATGTTGACTGGTAGAGGCAAAATCATTATGTTCTAATCATGTGCTATTGAAGGAAAGTTAAAAACAACAGTTTGCAGCAAAATACCCATATCTCATGTAGCAGAGGTCCAAGAGGTAGTCACCTCTGCTGCAGGTAATATGCAATCATTTTTGTACTGTTTATTTCAGGATGGATAATACTAATCAGTGAATATAAGATATGTTTACAGAGTATACTAAAAAATCAGGAAAATAAATTAGTCACTGTATCAGGCTGCTTCCAGGCAGTAGATTTTAAACAACTTGTCAAATATTTCTTGGCTGTTACAGCCTCACATAAGAGCTTTTCATGGTTCATAAAGAAAATTAATGTGAAATCAATCATGGTATTTAAAAATTCACCAAACATTTCCCATCCAGTGAAAGCCTCACTTTCAGAGTGCCACTAATGCAACACACAGAGTGGGAAAACCCCACAGACTTGACTTTAGTTGTAAACAAAAGCAAATGCAGATGGAAAATGAAGTGAGGAAAGATGCTTTCAAAAGCAAACAGGAGGAAGACCTGCCTGCTTCCCCACAAGAACAAACCTAAATAGAGTCACTGAGGGCATCAGCTTGTAAAAGTCTTGCCTGAAGACAAAGTCTGGATGCTTCATGGACTTCCTGCTGAAGGATACAAACTGGCCTAAACAGCATCAACAACAAAAAATCACAACAGACACACAGTAAAATAAATTTCTTATAGGATAATCTAACCATATGTATGAGCAGACTTCATAAAATGAAGAGGAAACCCTTGCTACTTCAGGTTACTTCATTCTACTCTTGCAGAAACCTGGTATCATTGTGGAAACAGGAAGAAAGAAGCCATATAATTAGATATGTTTGTTAGTTTATGTTTTTAATAGAGGCACAAAGAGGAGTAACAGAGTACATGGGGATCTTGAAGCGCTTTCTGCATTTAGGTGACTTCCCTGATGAAGAAGATACATTGTAGTTACCAGTTGTGTGAGTTAATGAAATGGTAATTACCCAGAGTTGCCACATTTTATCTTTGAAAATAAATAGGATTTGTCAGTGTCTCCTCTTCTCCCCCTTCCTCCTCAAAGCAATATAGAACTGTTTTCCAACCTCTTGCATGGGGTTGTTCAGAGAGAGCAGAAGGTGCAGAGCAAACCTGCAGAGGCTGAGTGCAATGGAGTCTCTGGAAAGGCTGATTTCCTGACTGCTGCACCCACCCAAAAGTGAGACTTGGAGTTTACTCAGTATTGTCATCTCCAGACACTCAAGCCCACACTCATACGGTGGCATTCACAAAGACTTTAAAATATGCTTCTTTATTACTCATGGTGATTTCTAGTTTTGGAGGTTCACGTGTCTCACACTTCCCCAAGCTTTTTCTTTGAACTTCAGAGTTAGAAATTTGTTTTTCTTCTTAAGTTAGAATTCAGATTCACATGGAAGCACTTGACTCCCAAAGCTTCAAGCAGCAGATAGGAGATTCATGGTGGAGTTGGCACCATTGTACCGCTTTAAGAACTTTTGGAGACATATGCTGCTTTTCCTACTCCTGGAAGTAGTCCCACAGATGTCTCATGATTATTCACTTGAGTCATGATTGCAGAGTTGAGTTTTTGGTGGTTTGGATTCCCAGATCCTACACTGCACACTTACCATGTCCAAAGAGCAAATTCTAGTGGAGGACCTGCCTGGGTGAAAACAGTGAGGGTATGTTTTACCAAAACCCAGTGTTCTGAACTTCAGTTAAATTGCCTCTTGATCTACAACACTATTTGGGTGAAACGAGACACCTCCGAGGATGAAGAGACGAAAAAATACACAAAAGCGAGGCGGCCGCGGCAGGAGCTGCCGGAGCCGTTTGCGCTGCTGCCCCGTCCCCGGGCGGGGGGCACACGGTGGCGCTCCCGCACTCCGCCTCAGGAAGGTGTGGGAGTGACAAAACCAGGCGGCAGCATCTCTCGCCCGTTTGGACTGGAGTGAATTTTTGGGGTGAAATCGCTCTAGGGGGTCTGGGTGCTATTTTCTTGGCCGAGATTCCCGAAATGAGGGATTGCCCGAGTGCCATTTGTGACCGTCTCCTCGCCCAGGTTCTCGTGCTCTGGGAGAGACGCCGTAGCACTAAGCCTGTGCTTACATGCAGTTTAGCTCTGTGCTTGCAAGGCTTTAACATCTAATTTGTCTACAGAATAATAGTTGCTGGGGTTTTTCTTCCTCAGGTGTGCTTTTACTGTTAACTGAGTTATTATAATAATTTGTACATGCTGTACCGCAAACAGATGTTAGGTAACCTGAGACAATTGGAATTTGATTTGTTTGTTTGATTTTGGTTTTGGTTTTTTTTTAATGCCATTAATTGTTTGGTTGGATTTTTTGTTTGTTTGTGTTTTTTTCTGCTCACAGTAGCCTTTTACAGAGTTCAGAATCTTACATATGTCTTGCTAAGGAGATGTAAAGATTATTGAATACTCGAGATGGTCTGAAAATGCTACACGTTTCTCAGTGCTTTCTCTAAATTTTCCACAAAGCTTCTGGAACATTTGAATCCACTGACTCTAGGTCAGTTCAGTTTTCAGGCAGGGAAAGTTGTTTTCTTTTTCCTTTTTTTGTATTATTTTTACAATAAGTGAGGACAAGATCAGGCATATGGAAAGAAAAAAAGGTGTGAAGGAATTGTAACATCAAAATCTTTAAAACTGCATTATTGGCTTGAAAAATATAGACATTAGTTGTGTGGCTTGTGTCTGAATTTCAGAAAGTTTTAAAAGTGCCATTTTAGTTTTTAAAAATGCTGCATTTATTCAAAGAGGGCTGAAAATGAAAAGTATTGATAAACTCTACTAAGTATTTTCATATGGAATCTATTTTCAGCCACATACCAGAAAATGTCTTTGTTATTTTTTTGAATGAGACCCTAATCTCGGAATGACTTTTCATTTATCAGAGCCTTTTAAGTCTGCTATTGTGTTTCCAGTCAGATCCTTTCCACTCACTTCTTTTTTTCCTGTGTCAGCCTCTTACAAACTTGCCATAGGGCAAAGTTCGCAGTTATTTTCCACAGGCACAAGGATTTCCCTCTCAGGGGTGCACTTGGGCTTTATGCTGTGGAAGCCAAGCGCAAAGTAATGCCACCTCTAATAGTTTGTCATAAAGTTTTTTGTGGTATGTTATACTTAATAGCAAACCTTACAATTTGTGATTTAACTTGTTAGCAATTCAAAGGCTTTAGTTTCTTATGCTGTTTAGTCAGATGAAATGGCTTTGTGGTTTTTTGCATCACCAGCATTGGCATTTGTGTCTGTGTTGGTGTTTTTATTTAACACTGTATTGGTTTCTGCTTCAACAATAATATAATAATGTTCAAATTCTGCTTTCTAGAAAAAAGTAAGTTCTGGCATCTGTAGTTGAGAAGTTGGAAAAGGTGAGTGTGCTAAAAACAAAACAAAACAAAAAAAAACCCAACCCACAAAGAAAAACAATTGATTCCTCTTAAAAATTCATTATTTTTCTGGGCGTGGGGTTGTTGGTCTTGGGACTTTTGGGGGAGGGGTAGAGGCTTAACAATATTGTAGCTTTTAAATTCCCTGAAACATATTACCTTTAACTTTTTTCCAGGGTGTTCAAGTTTATTTCTGTGTATTTTATAGACAAAAAAGCCAGCTGAAATTCTCTCAGGGGGTTTAAAAAAAGCACAAAACCTGTTTGTTCTCTCCTGATTCACTATTACAGATTTTATGACTTTTGGTATCAGCAAGGATTTGTGTTCATATCCTTGATCGAAATTTCCACCTCCCTATCCTTTTTCAGTGAGGATGTGCCAGCTGTCAGCCTGGCTGCCATCTCCTACCCTCCTGCAGCTGAGCAGAGCTTTTAATCCATCTTGGAAAGTGCTTTGCAATCCCTTCCAACAAGAGGCTGATGTTCAGACTGTGGTTCCTCTAATCAAACATGCTTTTGTATTTCTCACAGGGCATTCGTTGCCTTTAGCTGGAGCTGAGGAGACCAACAGTTGTTTGCCTGTGTCAATAACCAGCTATAACAGAAGACAACTGAGGATGCATGAATAAAAAAAATGAGAGACAAAGCTGTGCTGGTTAGCTGCACCACAGACTCAAATTGCTCAGTAATGTTTTACTAGATATCAACATGAAAAAATAATCGATCAGGCTGTTTAGGTAACATTGCTACCTATCAAAGGAAAATAAACATCTGCATCACAAGTGTAGGCAAGAAATCTGGGGATTTTATGCAGGTTTTGTTTTGGAAGAGCCAGCCTGGTCAGAGTCGGGTCTCTGGGAAAGTATCACCAAGGAACCAGCACACATCAGCCAGGGTTCAAGAGGCCTGAGCCAGCACGGGCTGGCATTGGCAAGCAGCCAGCCCAGCGCCTGGTTTTGCTTTTCCTCCTGACATTGAGATGTGACCTTTGGCTGATTCCCTCTCTCCACACTCTGGTCTCCTCCTACCATTTGATTGCTTTGTCTTTTTAGAGCTGAGCTCCCGGGCAGGGCGAGGCCGCAAGTTCCATCTTATTAGGTGTTTGTGAAGCACACAGCACCACAGGGCTGATCTTGGTTAAGATCTCCAGGCACTACTACACTGCCTGTAATTGTTACTATTAATAGCAAAACCAGCTAGTTGTAATGGAGTGTGGAAAGGGGAATAGCTTGGCATTACTGATGTCAAGAGTAAAACCTGCATTTCCGTTATTACCTGTCATCCTCTGGAGAACTGTAAGCATCTCCCTGAATAGGGATCCAGTTTCTGCCCTTACCCTGTATAACCTCATCAGTTTCAAAACAAGATTTAATGTCATTAGGGCAAATTGGCATTAAGGCAAGGGATTTTGCCTAAGGAATTCAGGTTGTCTTTACCTATTTTTCTAACCACATGGCATCGGAAGGATCATTGAGAAATTTACCTGTACCAGCCTTTCTTCCCAGGTATCTCAGGTCCAGTGTGTATCACCAATGTTTTTGCCTATGCAGCTTTCCAAATATTCTACTAAGTGGTAAATATCCTCTTAAACCTCTTAGCATTCTTCAGAATTTTTTATATTCCTTTGTCTCATCCAGGCACCAGGGATTAATGTCTGATCTGGTGGTTATCTGGAAACTTGGTCAGCTCTTCTCCTATTCTCAAGATTAGTTATAGGTTAGTAATTCTTTCTGGTATTGTTGTGGGTAAGTTATCATAAGCCATCAATGGACTAGTGTATAACACTAGCATTTCGTTTTAAGCATTTCTGTTCCTTTTCTGCAACATTTTTCTTTCCTGCAGTTTCATATGAGAGTACCTACTTCCACGGTTGTATCTGGAATTCCTGAAGGAATGGAAGGATTTAGGCTATCCTACTATTGTTATCTTTAGAAATCTCTTTGCACTTTGAAATTCTGCATTTCAAGAAAGGAAGTAAATTCCCTTCAATATAGAACTGCTCAGATTTCTTTGGTAGTTTTTGAGTGTTTCAGTCACTGCTTTGTTTCCTGGTAGGTACAACTCCTCTGTAAATGTCTCTAAAATCCTTCGGGGGACCTCCTAAAAGAGCATAGAGTCAATATGACTTGCAAATTGTTTTAAATGATTTGTTTATTGGATAGCCTAGGCTTAGTTCATTCTCCTTGACAAAATGCAATCAGTTGCTTTGCATCATTCCTCATAAGTGACAGTTAGAATCTTCTTTTGTTTTTCCAGAGAGGGATCTGAACTCTGACCCCAGCACTGCTTTGAAGTTTTCCCTGATGGACAAAGATGAAGCTTGAGGTATCAAGATGTTCTGGGAGGGACGTGACCCTGAACTGAATGAGGGCCCAATGTGGTGGGCTTGTTGCACAGGGCAGGGGAGATGGGGAGGAGTGTGACTCCGCATGGAGGTGTGGCTGCTGTGGAGCCCTACAGTTGCAAATAGTAGCTGAAAGCAGGAGAGAAGCCATGAGGCTGTGAGTGGCAGTGTCATTGAAGAAGACTAAGAAATAGTTTTAATGGGGAACAGAGTTTTATCTTTGGATAAATATACATGGATTCCCATGTGTATCTTCGATCTTAAAGAAAATGCATTGAAGATTTCCACTGTGGTACTTTGATTCCAAGAGAGACAGTGGCCTTGATAAGCAGTAAAGAAACAAGGCTTACTGTGATTCTCAAGGAAACTTTCAGCAGAAGAAAGTATGGAAAGGCAAATTAGAGGTTATAGCATAACAGAGGATTAATTCAGATCACATAGATAAGGGTGTTCCCAAAGTTCAAGAGACTCTTTTAGGAACATCCCCACATGAAAAGGAAGTGTTGGATGCCGTAACCAAACTGAATCAATCTTCATGACATGACACGTCTGTGTGCAGTTAACCTTTGCCGAAGCACCTCTACAGCTGCACTCTCCTGTTACATAGATAAGTTCCAGGCATAAAAGTTGAAGAGATAAACATTTCATCTTTATTGAAGCGTAGGCTGTATGAAAGATGTCAAAAAAAAAAAACGGGGACTTTTTTTAGAGGGCCAGAATATGTGAGATAATGTCAGGTATAAAGAAAAATTTGTGTATTTACAGTGAGACTATTTCAAGTTACATGTTTCCTTCTGAACTCAGGAAAAAGACAGAGGAATGATAACAGCTGATTTCTTGTCAGAGATTAACCATCAGAAAACAGATAATACTTAAAGACATCCAAAATAGAAATCCTCCAGATTAATCTGCACAGTCCCTCTAAAAATAACAAAATAATTTCTAAAAAAAGGAGTAATTAAATATTTGAGAGGTATACAGTGAAAAAAATGCAAGATGAAATAAAGCTCTGGGAGATTTACTTGTACAGAACAGTTATTTTTCATTTTCTCTGATTACTTTCCTTCCGCTCTTCTGCTATTCAGTTTTTTTCTAAAGCGTATGCCAAGATTGTTTCCAGTTAGCCAATTCCAACAGGTTGACCAGATATCTAAGGGAGTGGGATCATACAGGTAGGACTAGAAATCAGTGGCCCAGGCTGAACATCTCTTTGTAACTGAAAGCTTTGCTTGTTCAGTCCCACAGATGCATCATGGCAATAGGGATGTGACATATTGCTTATTCAGGGGGATATGCCAGAAACTGTGAAGTGCAGATCAAGCCTTGTGAAAGAAAACCAGACCAATTAGAATCTTGTCTCATGTTTTTAATTAACTTAAAAGTCAGTCTCTTATTTCTAGAAAGGAGTGCTTGGGGGAATGGAGGCACTTGGATACAAAACCATGTCCCAGACTATTTGGAATTCACTCTGATTAGAATGATTTGCTACTGAGCTTTATTTTAAGCTAAATTTTAAAGCAAAATGCCAGGCAATAAAAACCCATATGAACTGAAAAAAAGAAGAAAATCCTACTGGTTTCTAATAGCTGTATATTGAACCAGTCAGTCCAGTTACTACAATATCTGAACATCTCAGTCTTTAATGTGTGTAGCTTCAAAACTCCTATATAACTAAAATTGGTTTTAAATGTCAAAATCAACTTCTTAAAAGCCACTCAGAATGTGAGAACCCGTTTCTAAGAGGAGTTTTCCTGCATATAAAAGGTGAAGATATATTGCAGTATGCTGGGTTTTCCTGATTTTTTAATGTATAAAGTATTTCCTTCCCAGGCATACAACCAGCACAAAACTAAATATAAAATTCATGTAATAAGCTGATAAAAAGCTGAACATCTTCCATGACCCTTCAATCTGCCATTTCTTATATTTTTCACCCACTTATGCTCTTCTCAATATGTATTTTTGCCTAGGGAAAAACACAAGATTTGTAAGGTACCAAGAGAGCAAAAAATCTCAGTCCTAGCCATGCTAAGGTGAAAGTTTCAAGTAAGAAGATCAGTTCCCAAGATATCATTACCCATGTTTATTTTAGTCTAATCTGCTCAGATTTTATATATATTTTTAGATTATCTTTATCATCATAGTATTTGAGCTTTACCTCCTACAGACCACATATGGAAAGAAATACTTCATGTGGCTGGTAGGAATAAACAGGGTTCCAAAAGGAATAAGCCTGAATGGCTGATGACATTGTTAACACTTGGAAGCATTTGCTCAGGATGCATCAAGTTCTGATCTTGCATCAGTAAGACCCACACCTGAAGCCTGAGTGCAGCTGAATAATAAATGAGGAGCAAAATGCACCCACATTTTCAGTTCCCCTAGAGCTACAGTGGAAACTTCTAGCTGATCTTTACGTGCTGTCATAGGATGACTGGGTGGGGGAAAGTAAGGGAGGAAGATAGGCAGATTAGGTGCTACGAACTCCATTCACTTCTGTGTTTAATAAATTAAGCACAAGGAGTGTCTGTGCCTTGGCTGCAGAAATGCCTGTGAAGCAGCTCCGAGGATGCTCCGCAGCAGGGATGGGACTCTGCTCAGTCCCACTCACAAAATGGGCTACATGAAACAGTTGTGTCCAGTTAGGATAGGTGGAGAGATGTGCAACACAAATCCATAGGAATGTCATGGATTAATTTTAAGGCCTTGCATGTTGTTGGCATGCAAGTACTGGAGTGAATGTGTCCCACCTTTTCAATAGTCTGCACTGGTCTCTGGAAGAAATGACCCTAACCAGTCATTTCCTTAATGAAACCTGAAAAAGATAAAGTTGGACTCTATAATGCCATGCTAACAAGTGATATAATATTCTTACTCATCTCTTAATCCTCTTCTTTCTGATGCCTAATTTGGTGCTTCCCCTATTAACTTTCTCATTTCTTTCTGTGCAGTACATCAGAGGTCACTGTACCTCTTGTCATAATATTTCCAGTTTATAAGAGGGCAAAGGGAGCAGAAAGTAACTACAAGGTAGTTCTTAATCTTCCATCTTCATTTCTAAATCCTGTAGTTTCTTTAAAGTACACACTCTCCTTCTTGTCAGCAGAAACAAGAACTTATTTGAATGTCAAACAGAGTTTTAATGAATCCCACAAGATAATCAGCAGCTGTCCGAATTAGTTTCTTTAAATAATTCTGTATGATCTTCACTTACGTTTTTAAGTGCTAACTCAAGAGTTTACCTTTTTCTTCATCTCACACACCCATATGAAAACAAGGATGTTAATTTATTAGTTAATTCCTTTTAAGTGCTTCTTCACCTTAGGCTTAGATTGTAATACTGAACACAGCTCCTCAAACGTGCCAACTGAAATTGTTGATATAAATATTTAGGAATTTCTTGAAATAGTTACCTTTCAGAAAGGTTTGGCACCTCTAGAATAGTGGTTACTAAATAATGGTATACTTTACTAACTTGGTTCAACAAGGTCTTAAGGATTTATTGCCCTCTTCTGAGGAAGCACTGAGCATATACGGTGTTTTTCCTGTACACTACCCTTCAAAAGTCTCTTATACAAAGAAGGGCAGAAGACAGTAAGTTGAAGTTTTGTTGACTTGTCTTCCAACATCTGGGTGTCTTGTGCATCACTAGCAGATGTTTATGCCTTCCTTTGGGCATAAAAGAAGTCTGTGGGTATTCTAAATTTGAATCACTTTATTCACACATACATCCCAGTCCCAAAATGAGGATGTACAGCCAACATGTAAGGCAGTTCCTTCATGTAGGAGTCTGAGCCCAACATCTCTGTCTGGTTCCCAAGTGACAACTCTTAACGCCAGAATTGCTTTAACAAGAAGCAAGGCAGACAGCCAGTTTCCAGGCTGTTCACATTGCCTCCTCTTCTTCTGAGCCTGCCAAGGTACAAAGTCCTTGCATAACCCAAACACTGAACAGCAGATAGCAGGTCTCTCTAAGAGATGAAAACCTGCTTGCACACTGTAAAGGTAACATTAGAAAATTTTGTAGTGATGTTTCACAGTGATGCTTCCCATGACAATATGCCTGCTTATCCATTAACAGGAAAGGTAACTGAAAAGCTTTAGTGCTTCACCTTTGACCAGCATTTCTGCAGTTAGGTTCTTATCCTAATTATTTATTTCTGCAAAACAAGGGTAGGAATCAGCTTTCTCGTAGTGCAGTGATACTGTTTCCATTTATCTTTAAAAAAATTTCAGTGTGTTTAGTGAGAGGCTTGTTCTCAACAATTTTCATTCCCAGCCTGTTCAGTTACACAAAATGGGACATTTTTACTTCATGGGGACATTTTGTACTTAATTTTTTCTTCCATTAGTTACTGTAGCTTCATGCTGATGTCTTGTAGGGCCTCCCTTAAAAGTACTGTATTTCACACATGCTTTTCTCAGAAGAAATGAAGGATTTAGGATTTTTTTAGTAGTTCAGAGCTGGCTCTCTCTAGTTCTGCTTCACCTTTTCCCTTTGATTGTTTCAGATTTCCAAGTAAGATGCCACTAGTAACATAGGAAGGCTGCAGACACTTCCAGCCCGTTCTCAGCACTGCCTACAGAATGATGCAAATTGGCACATTTAAAGCCCAGGCAGACAGCAGCTGTGCAATCCAGTGGCATTTCCTTCTAAAATTTTCCTCACAGAAGAGGAGCTTGAAAGGATGTAACAGTGCAGAGAGAAATCCAATTCCAGCCCCAGTGGCAATACTACACCAAGCAGTAAATCTTCTTGTCTGTATCTACAGAAAGAGTAAGGCACTCCTGACTTGCTGGCTCTGTCTGTACAGCCAAGGCAGGAACCTGCAGACGTGATGCCCTCCTCTTCTCTATCAGGGACCTATTTGACCAAGCTGCAAATCCCTGTCAGTGGATGCTCATGAGAGAGATGCTGTGTACCTTATTTCAACCTAACATGGCTTTAGGACATGAGCAGAAAATAACACCAGACCAGACATCAAGCANTTTTTTTTTTTTTTTAAAGCTTGCTAGGTATCCAATAGTTTCAGGCAAGTCAGGCAGTCTCTGATGTGAAAAAAAGCCTAAAAAATCTGGAAGCATCCAGTTCATGCAGAAAAGTACCTACTAAACTGGGGGAAAATAGAGACTTAAAACTAGTGACTGCTGTAAAGTCACAGACAGTTACATAGCTTCAAGGTAGCAATGCCTCCCATCTAATTCCAGCACAATCTGTCACTCAGCTTTGAAAAAGGCAGCCTGAGCAATAGTCATTCAGTAACAGAAAACATCGGTGTCTATTGTGCTGGCACATCAGTGTTGGAAGGATGATTTCTGCATGATTTCGTTCCTGAGATCCCAGTGGGGTTTTTTACTATTCCTTTTTAGTAAGTATAGATCTGCTCCTAAATTTCCCATTGGATCAAAAATGCAGTTTCTGCTGCATGAACAACTCTGATACATTAACAGCTCTTTCATCAGATGTAAAAAAATGGCTTGCTTTTAGGGTTGCCTAACCTGAGCTTACTGTCCTTCAGCCCACTGAGCTACTCCAAAAGGTTGAAGGCTGAATTGCTTCCCTGCAAGGCCAATGGAGAGCTTCCACCACTATCCTCTAGTTTTCCCATTCCAACTACTGCTCCAACAGCAAAACACACTTTTCTGCCTCAGCTGAGGCAACAAGATTGCTGTAGGTGGTGCGTGGCAGTGACATTTTAGGAGAAGGAGTCCAGTGTAGGAGGCCAGACCAGAGAAGAGACACAGAAACTCAAGCTGCAGCTCTCAGAGGACATGGTCTTCCTGCACAGTGAGATCTAATTTAACTTTGAGCTGGTTCAAAAGAAAAGGCTGATAGATTTTTCTCTCCCACCTCCTTTTTACATCACATGGGGGTTTTTTTCCCTTTACCAGTGTCTTTAGGCTTTCAGTTCCTCTACCCAGCTACAGTCTGTTCTGCTTCTGGGAAAATTTGGAAAAAGGAACTGCCAGTAGAAAATATATCCCCTTGTTTCTATGTTTCTACGTGCTTTGGTAAAGAAGAAAAAGTATAGATCTTATATCTCCTTTTCTTCAAGCCCAGATTGCTTCCCTTAATGCTTCCTCTAGTGTTTTCAGTTACACTTTTTTCTTCAGAAAGAAATAAACTACTTCACATTTAAAAATCACAAATTGTTGCTTCCATTTTGTCAAAAAGGCTGGGTTCCTTCCTGGTTTAGAAATACACTCAAATCTGCCAAGTTTTGCCAAACATTACCTTCCTTTAACAAGAAATATTCATACTTTTTGGATTAAAGAGAAAGAGGAGAAGCAGACATTCAAATGTCTTTTATAAGAGGGAACATTCTGTATTTTCTTGGGTGCAGACATGGGGGAGGAGTAACATGGAAAGACAAAATAAAAAAGAGCAGATAGAAATACCCAGCTGAGGGCCAATCTGAGTTTATAATTGGTATCAGATTCTGCCAGTCTTACTCATGTAGCACAATCCCTGTTGATTTCTGAAGGTTCCTCACAGGGTAAGCTAATGTTTAACATAAATAGGGGTTACCGAATCTTGTCCTTGAGAAGTAGGGGTCAGGAAGCTGTTATCAATTCAACTGCTGTATTCCTGACTGGCAAGCCTACTCAATTCAGGATTAATTAACTGATTTCTTAAAGTAGAAGTGTTGTGGAGGAGCATGATCATTACCATTTAGGTCCATTCTGATACGGTATATTCCAACTCCCCCTCCATCATGTCTTACAGAGAATGATCTGGCAAAGGAGAATGACAAGTCTTTGCAAAATGATCTTGAGTTCTGCCAGATACTCTTAGTTTAAGTTGTATGGCAGTGCAAGATCAGATGCAGTGTGAAAGGCTTTAACGCACACATTTTTTATTCCAGACTATTTTCTAAGCTTGTGCGATGCAAACCCACGTTGTTGCTGGGCAGCTTGCTCACTTTGCATGTCAGCCTTTGCTACCTATCCCACTCCAATGTGCATTAAAGAAACCTTGATTTGAATTTCACTAAGATGTCATGCATCTTAATAACACTCTGGAGTGATTGGGGTCCGGACTCTGGGGCAGGATGGAGTATTTCTGCCAGGAGGCAACGTTTCAGGGAGGGGAGCTACAACTGTGGTCTCTGAAGGGATCTGGCTACACTATCTATGTATCCTTTCTGTCTTGCAGTATTTGCAGATACTGATTTGTTCACACTTTCCTCTGTTCATTAATGTATTCTGTCCTTAAAAATTCAGGTTTTTAAAATAGTAATGCATATTGTCTAGTTGAAAGCTTAATCACAGGGAGGTGCTTGAGGTGGGAAGGCTTTTCCGGAGAGGTTCCGCATACTGTCAGCTAGTCACTCTTAATGGCAGTTTCCAGTTAAGTCCCTTAGCTTTTGGAAGTGACATTCAGTCTGACATGTGCCAGCATGCAATCTACCAAGCCCTGCAAAGTGCAAACATTAACATAAATGCATATTAAGTTACTGTGTGTTAGCTCTTTTACTGAGATAAAGAGTGGGAGTTCCAGCAGAGGAAAACAAATAGCATTGATTTACAGTGGTTTGAGGACTTGGTCCACTACCACCTTTTTGTACCCTTTTTAGAGTAAACTGGATAAAGGTTTTTCTTGGAACATGGCAAGTAATTGTATGTTTAGGCTGACTAGTACTAAAGTTGGGGAATCTTTCTCAAAAATTGTTCTGCTGGATAGTTGATTCCTCAGGTAAGACCTACTTTTTTAGTTAAATCCTCCCTCCTAGGCCTGCCCCACCCAGGTACATCTTCCTTCTCAGCTATCTTTTCCAAGGGGATGTCAAAGAACAGCTGTGATGATCCAGGATATCTGTGTATCTGACCAGTCTGTCTTTTAAAGGAAGTCCTGGACCAGCTGCATCCATGCTGTGCTGAGCAGAGCAAAGGCCTTGGCAGCAGCCCTGCCCCTCACACCCAGCCTGCCTGTATGGAAAAGATGCAAAAGCCACTCCAGTACTTTCTGAAAAGCTCTAGTGTTACTGTACAAGTGCAAAGCAATGGCAATGTCTGTGAAATAACACCAATGCTTCCAGAGAATGTCAAGCTTCCTACTCGAAGGTGACATACCTGTTCTGCACTGGCAGTGTGCTGGGTAAGGGGAATGTGCTGAGCACCCAACAAGCTGTGGCCACCCCAGCAGCTCCCTGCAGCACTGCTGATGGTGTTCTGGTGGTTGTATCTGTTTAAAAAGCTGATTTTGTTTATAGCATAATTTGATTGCAGTTTTCTTGGGCTTTTTTGCCACTCCAATAAGTATGCTGTGAGTACATCTGCAAGCATTTGTATGTTGAGATAAAATTACTGTTGGTGCTCATCTCCCCCCGTGCTACTGCTGCTACCTCCAGTAAATGCTTGTGTGCCTGCATGTCTGTGTACAGACAGATGCATGTGCACAGCACCTGATCCTGCTTCTTAATTATTTTTAGCCCAATTCCCAGAGTTGTTCTGCTTCCTGCTGATGAATGGGAAATTCTAGTAGTGCTGTTTCATTTCACCAGCCTCTCAAGTGTAGAAATTATGGTAAATTTGAGAACAAGTGAGATTAGATTGATAGTTACACCTCCTTCTTTAAATGTCCAATCAGAGGATCTGTGGAGACAAGGGAGGGGAATAAGAATTTACCATAGCGAGAATGCTGGAGGTTCTTTCTTTTCTGTTCTTTTTTGTCTGTCTGTTCTCAGTGACAGTTAACCCCTTTCATGATGTGGAGTTTATTTACAACTGCCCTGACTATGCTGCATCAATGGTTTCCCTGACCTTGGCTCAATGATTATGCAACAGAGTGTTGTAAATTATCTTGTCACCAGAATCTCCATTTAGGCAAGTATAATCACTTCCTTGTAAGATCCCAGGCCTGGTGTACAGGAACAAAAAATCTACTGCATAATAATGAGTGCAGTGCACTGTTTGGGATGAAAAAGCCCCTCTGCCATATGGAAAACTACCACATATGGATGCTGGGAACCTGAACATCAGGAATTTGTGCAAAATGCTTAGCAATCTTTGGCAAAAAAGTGATAAAGTATAAATTATTATTTCTAGCTGCCTTATTATATGCAGCATGCCCTGTCTCTTCTTTGATGCAGCACTGAGTATCTCTGTGCCTCGCTGCAGTGACACTTGGCAGTGCTGAGATCCCTCCTTGGCAATGCTTTCATGGGCTCCATATTGCAGGGAGCATTCTTTGCCTTATTGGCTCTCTGATCAATGTGACTTACAGTCTAGGTTTTCTACACCCATGGTAATAAAACATGTAGTGCTGGTTCTGTCCAAAGCATTAGAGGGGTGGAGCAGAGCAATTGCTTTTTGCTTGCTATGAGCAAATCACATTATGGAGATGAGGTATCAAATGGCTGTGTGTCTGCAGGTGTGTATGTGCACACATGTGCATACTGATTCCTTCAAGGATAAGTATCCTCACTTGGCTTTGCTAGCTGAGCTGCAGGAAATGTGAAAAGGATGGTTGTGTCCAAAGAACTAGAATCAACTCACGACGTATCATATCTGTTAATGCCGAATCAGTTCTTGTGTTTGTTTCACTTTAGCTAAGAATTACACTTTCCCTTCTTATATCTCAGAATGATGGAAAATGTCCCTTCCATGAAAAACCCCTTTGTTATATCTCTAGACCAACTCATCAGCAACTTTTCATTTCTCTCTCCAAAACCTTGAATGTAAACCCTTGGGCTGCTGTATTATTATTACTGTGTCTGAGGGAATCACACTATTTTGTTCTTTCTCCAAAGATTTTACAATTAGTCCTCAAGCACAATACCTTCTCTTCTCCCTCTCCATAGTAACAGGGGAACTGTTATTTTTGTATATTTGTTGGGAATGTAGTTAGCATTCACTGAATAAACTCGGAAAGCAATATTTCACATAGAAAAATTATGAATATGTATTTACTTGAATAAGCTGTTGATTTTGCATGAATTCAGCACACTGTTTTTTAGGCAAATATGCTAATGATTGATGTGTGAAAATTTACTTTATTTTGGGCTTGTCAGACTAACTAACACAGTGATCCAAATCCAGAAAATTACTTCCTTATGCCTAAAGTACCATAGCAATTACAGGAATATTCCAGAGAAGTTGATTACTAATACATTAAACCCTTCTCTATGGATCTGATGACTTTGCAGCAATATTTCCAAACAAAATTTATTTTGCTGCTGTCTTTTGGCATTGGTATTCAATCAAGTCCTCATAGCTATATTAGCTGTACCAGGAAACCTGTTGCTTTATAATTCTTTCACATGGTCTCTCTGACAAACCCTTTGGACAACACTATGGACAGTGATGCCAGTGGGTGGAGAAAGGGGCAGTGTCAGTGGGCAATGGCTATCTTGACAGGCACTGGGGAGCAGTGGATGTGATTTCCATGAACTTTAACAAGGCTTATGACAGTCTCCTCTGATATCCTGGGTGCTGAGCTGGAGACATGTGAACTGAGCAGGAGAATGAGTGGAAAATTGACTGTCCCACAATAGCTCAAGGTATACCATGCAGCAGGTCGAAAGTGGAATAGTGAGTGGTTACTGCTGGTGTTCTCCAGCAGTCACTCCAAGGTCTGATATTATTTAATGTCTTCATTAAAGCTGGACAGTGGAGTAGGATGGACCTCTCCCAGTTCACTGATGACTGAAACCTGGGGGAAGAATCAATACACTGAGGGGCAAGGCATTGAAGAGGGATGACAACTGGCTGGAGAAGTGGCTTGGCAGGACCTTCATAAAGTTCAGCAAAGGCAAATGCACAGTCATAGAATCTTAGAATATCCTGCACCACCACAGAATAATGTGCTGCAAAGCACAGGCTGGGTCCAGCTTGTTAGAAAGCAGCTTTGAAGGAAAGACTCAGGGGTCCTGGTAGACAACAAGTTGAACAGGATTCAGCAAGGTGGCCTTATGGCCAAGAAGGCCACCACCATACTGGCTTTATTAGCCAGCAGCTCAAGGAAAGTGAATTTTCCTGCTACTCAGCACAGACATGCTGAGCCTGTGTCTGTAGTGCTGTGGCCAGTTTTGATCTCCTCGCTACAAGGAAAACATGGCCTTTTTTACTGTGATGGTGAAACATTGGAACAGGTTACCCAGAGAAGCTGTGGATGCCTCAATCCTAGAAGTGTTCAAGGCTAGATTAGATGAGGCTTTAAGCAGCCTGGTCTTGTGGAAGGTATCCCTGCCCACAGCAGAGAGCCTGGAATGACATAATCTTTTAGGTCCCCTCCAACTCAAACCATTCTACAATTACATACCGGAGCATGTTCAGCAACATTTACCAGGATGCTCAGGGGGCTGGAGGAGATGGTATACAAGGACAAGGTGAGAAAGCTGGTTATTCCTCCTAGAGAAGAGATGGCTCAGTGGGTATATTACTGCTCTCTGTAGCTACTGACTCATGCTTATAGAGAAGATGGAGCCAGACTTTTCTTGGGGGTGTACAGCAAAAGGCAAGGGGCAGTGAATACCAACTTCAGTGAGATGAATCCCAAGTAGATATAAGGAAAAGAGTTTTCACAGTGAAGATGATCGAGTAGTACTACAACAAGTTCTCAGAGAGGTTGTATACTCTCCTGCTTGGATATATTCAAAATCTACCTGAGTAAGGCCATGAGTAACCCCATCTCACTTCAAAGCTGACTCTATTTTGAGCAGGGGTACGGACCAGAGACATGAAAGCTCCCTTCCAGCTTATTTTATGGTGAGTTTATGATGAGCAGTTCTAGTGAATTTTGCACTTGGAAAAGTACTCCTTTTATCTATATTTTGGATATCTTTCATGTCACAGTAAATTTCACCAGAAAGGCATCCAAAAAATGGGAGTCTTGCCAAAGAATATGAGTGCTGAGACTAATTTGTATCATGACAGTCTGGCTATGAATTTATAATTGTATCACTCTAAAACCTGCCTCATTCCATACCTAGACCTCTCTGTAGCTGAACATTAATCACCAGCTTCTTATGTATAAAAGCCTTCCAGTGCTTTAATCCAAAAGCTGTGGAGGATGCAAACTCTGCTCTCTTTCCAGCCTGCCTCACTGCACTGAGCAGCCTGTGCCACCCCATGTAGATACAAAAACCTGTGACTGTTCTCCAAAGACCCAAACATACTACCTGTCTCCCACAACACCTGCATGTGGACAAGTATGCAAAGAACTTCCAAGCTGACCTGAGTGGGAGTCAATAGGAATTGTGCTGTTATCAATGACGTCAAGATTTCACAGTTCCCCTCTCTTAAACATGTGCATATGAATCCCAGAAGCAATGTTTAATGCGAAAATAAACTAAATAAGCAGACTTAAAGAAACCACTATATTTTTTGTGGTTTTCCTTCTGAAATGTTAACGGGACATTGCTTGTAAACTGAATTTAATAGTGCATTCCTGATGATGAACCAGAAATAACCATTTTGATATGAATTTGTATATGGAGGAGTATGCTTTGCACTCTGCTCAGGCATTTCAGTGGCAGGGTACCTATTCTAATTATCTGGCTGATGTGCTCAATGAAGCATGCACAGAAAAGTCCTCTCAATTGTTTAAGAAGCTTCCTTGATACCCCAAAGAGTGTTTTAATTTCTGTTTGTATGGCAAATAAATATGTAAGAGAAATTAAACTGGGGATCAGCTACACATTACAAGATATTTTAGCATTGCACTAGTAATGTGACTGATTGAGTACAAGATGTGTTGCTTGCCATTTCCCGGAGTAAAAAAATGAGCTGTTGAGTCTTAATGTGCTTTTCCAATTATGGTTATAAAATACTGAATCAAGTCTTTCTTTTTAAAAAAACCACTTGGAATTAAACAGTTCAACAGAATTAATAATGATTCCAGATGGGCCTGTATTTGGCACTAAGAAGTGTGTGAAAGGAAACATTTTCAACCAGAAGCTTGAATGATTTATAAGAGTTCTTGAGAGATATTTCACTAATAAAGATGCCCTTTCAACCTCTGCACATTTGGAGCTAACAAAGGAAGTGACACTCACTGAGTGAAAATCTTGGCATTGGTGAAAAACACACATATGTTCATGAGCAGAAGTGCCTGAAATAGCACAATTAGCAAAGCCAGGTTCTTGACACAATCTTGGTGCCTTGTTTTTACTTAAGATTAAAAAAGGAAGAGTAGCAGTTCCTCCCCTTGAAAAGGTACTGAAAATAGGACATCTTTTGTGACTGTGCGGTAAAAAGACACCATGGTACTTATACCTGTAGCAATACATTGAGAGTAAAAGCAGCTCCTGCTTGCAAGTTAAACCTTTTCTTAGATCTGGGAGAGACAAATCAGTGGGCCAAAAAGAGCGAGGTCTATGTTTGACAAGAATTACTTCAGCATCTAATGTTGGGCAGACTTGGGATGATTGAAAATAGCAGAAGGCAGAGTTACAAGCTCTTACCCAAAAATGAATGCTGTGTCACTCCACTGACTAATTGTCTGCCTTTTCCATAGCATCCCTGCTATAACCACAAAGTATTTATTAGACATTTAGCTTTCCTCAATGCAAGTCAGTAGCTGGCATTGGGAAAAAAGTTAGAAGCATGTGGTCAATCAACCTCCTCACTGCTCACCATGATTCATGGATTATATTAAACAGAGAAACAAGGAAACAGATTACACACACTTCATGTGTTACATTAGATCAATTATTAATAGACAGCTGGGTATCTTACTGCCTTGTACTCTGTTACAAACCTGTGAGAATGATGAACAACAAAGCAGAAGCTAACAGACTGCCCTGAACCACCTTTTTTACTAATTATAGTTTTAGCCTAGTGTCAGTTAATGGAAATTACTAAATTTCGCATCCCGCCTCTTCTGTGATTTACAACCCATTCCTTGATCAAGACTTTAGGGAGGATGTCTTTTGCAGGGGGAGTGGAGATGACAACATACAGCTTCTGTCTCATATTACATTCATTTGTAACCTGCAGATTTAGCTTTCTTTCCTCCAAAGCTGAGAGACTCCCGCCAGTGCAGCTAGATCCCAATGCCACAGAACCTTTCTCCTTGCCAAATTCACCCCTTTTATTCCAATGTCCCTTTCCTTTATTGCACCACTTTAACACTTTCTGTCTGCTAATGTCACAGTCTTTCTTTGCACGAGACTGCCCAATTATTCATAATTTCTGGGCTGAGGTTCAACAAGTCTGTGTGGAGATGATAGTTGCTCTGTGCATGCAACTTCCATTCATATCAGTGGTCCTGAGGCTTATAGCAGGCTCCTGAGAGCCCATCTTTTTTAATAAATAAACGTCATTCTTATTTGCTTGGTTTAAAATATTAAAAAATTATACCACATGCAAATGATTGGATTCCATTTCTTCCTAAAGCCATCACGTGTTGACAGGCCCATGGCTTTACCCTGTAAGTGTCATGATCCGTGTTATAATTTAAAGGCAGATGTAGCATGATCATGAATTTCACTCACTAATTCTAATTATTGAAAATAACCAAGAATTAGCCTTTAATGTTTATTTATTAATTGCATCTTAGTGTATAAGCAATATATCTCTACCTTCTATTAATTCTAAACTTTAGAAACACCAAAACCAGTCCTTTCAATTCCTCAATTTTTTGAGGCCTTCAGTTCTTTCCCTTTTACAGCTGCATGACCTTGGGAAAAAAAAATAAAAACCAAACAACAAACCTTGCAGCCTGCATGTTGGATCTAGGAGAGTTTCATTTTAGCCCATGTACACTGAGGCAGATTCTGACACCCTGCGCAGCCCATGGGACTGCACTTATCGGGTTCTGCCCCTGCTCTCTTCTGCTTTGCGAGCTGTGGGCACAGACACTGCTTCTCCTTCACTCTCACTATGAATTTATCCCTTCTACAGGGGTTTACAAGGTTGTTCAGTTCCTTCTTGTTCTTGCTTGTTTTGTGCTCTTCTGCTGAAAAGATTGGTAAAGAATCTGATTATGTGCTTTTTCTTCTCTCTGCCTTATTCAGTAGCTTCCATGGAGTGAAGTGTATCATGTTGTCCATGGCTCTGTAACTTTTCCATTCATTCAGCATGTTCAGATGAGTCTGACTTTCTAGTTTTGAAACCAAAACTCATCCAAGAAGATGGAAAGATTTCTAATTCCCTCAGTTTCTGGGCCTCATAAACTTGGCTTGTTTCTGCAAGTCTTTGCATCTTTTATATAATTATTTATAAATTTGCAAAGTCATTTGGAAGTTTTTAATAAAATAAATGTTGCCCAAATGGAATATCATGGTTTCACAGCCCCTCTGCAGAGCTATAAATTATCTAGAAAATTTAGAAAATTTGTTGTGCTGAATAAAATAATATTAATGATTTGGAGTGCACGTTAGGCTTAGGCAGGCAGCACAAAGCATCAGCAACTCTGCCTAGGAAACACGATGAGAAAAGCCAAACCTCACAAACATTTCCTTTCAAGAAAAATAGGTTTTGAAACAATGTAAATAAAGACATTACCAAAACTATGTTTTTCTTCTAGGACAGCACCATCTAGAATGGATTTTTTTTCCATTTAGGAAATAAAGGTCTGTGAAAAACTATGAAAATCTATCAGAAGCAAAGCAGTCTGGACAAGACTAGGAACAATCAAATTAAAATTAACCTTATTTTTTTTAGGATTGTAGGAGCTGTGTGTAGTTTTTTCGTTGGTTTTTTTTCTTTGAAGGTCTCATTTTCTGACAAAAGATCAGCTTCAACAGAATTTTCAACCTATGCTTTTTTACATGTTTCTATAAAATAGCAGATGCCAATGCTAGCGTATATTCACAGAAATAACTTCAGATTTCAGTGAACCATTAGGAAAAATACAACCCTGTTGTTGTTCCTTCATAAGAGACAGTCTTCCTGCCTTCTTCCTGATCCAGCCCATGATAAAGGTATGGGTTGGAACTTGAATCCTGCAAGACCCTATGGGAGGTTAGATTGTTATTCACTTCCTGACAGCTGTGTTGCAGTAGTACAACACAAGCTTCAGGTCTGAGTATGCACCACATTACTTCAGTCTTGAGATATATCCTTCTGTGCATCACAATCCCTTTCAGTTATGCATGAGAGGCTTCTAGCTGTTCCTTACAGACTGGAAAAGGAGAGGGCAGTTCCCAGACCATTCCTTGGTCTCTAACAAAATTTTTCTGCTATAATGGCAGGATCCTGGGAGGACCAATTAAAATGAGGAAAGCAGCTCTACTTTTAATGCAGATTCTGGGCCATTAAATAAATACTTGCGCTTGTAGGCACACAACAACTGCATTAAAGGAAAAGCTACAAGCCTGAATTGATTTTTTCTGGGTATGATTTTTCTTCTTAAAAATGCAAATTTTCAGCAGGCCCACATGTATTTCTGATGTACCGGAAAAAGGCGTTTGAATGAACGGGCAGATTATAAAACCCACTAGAAAGTGAACCTCACTTCTGCTTTCCCAGTTGCCTAGGTGATTACATGAGATAAATACAGTTCTTCCTATGTTTAGTCTTAAATCTTTAAGACAAAGAGTTTTTTGACTTTATGTTGCAAGATGTGAAGGTGTTTCAACAGCCAGATTTCACAAGAGCTGTGCCCTCCTCCTTTCCCTTTTTTTTGTTTCGAATTTCTTCTGTGAAGGTCACCTTATAGGCACTGGCTGAGCACCCTCCAAGCTGTCTTAGGGCAGGGAGAGGGGATCTGTCCCCAGGGGCAACCAAGTTCAGCGAGTGTGTGACTGTATGTAAAATTCCCACTAGTTAAAAATACCAAGTCATATATAATTATCTTTAGTGCTGTTAACACCCCGTAAGCACTAGAACAGCAAAAGGTGGTTGTCTGTGAGAAAGAACAGATTGCTGGGCTGGAAATCAGAATACCAGACTTATGCCTCTGGCATCCTCACCAAACTGTGCAACCCAGAGCTAGTCAACTCATTTTTAATCCTCCCCCTATTCTTCCTCTGTTGCCTCTGTTTGGAGAGTAAGTCCTTTGTGACAGGGATCGTCTCTCCCTGGGTGTTTGTACAGGGCATGGCACAATAGACCGTGATTTCCCTTGATGCTTCCCAAACACAGATCCTTGAGAGGACACTTCTGGTACAGAGATCACCATGTGTGATGGCTTCAGAAAACCCAGTTCTTCGCTTGTTTTTCCTTCTCCTTTCTGAGGATCTGAGGCTGTTCATAAATGAACATTAACACAACACACAAAACTGCTGCTGCCCTTCTGTGACAGATCAGGAAAGAGAGCTATGAAAACGTGGAATGAGTTTCTCTAGCTTGTACAGCAAACAAGCTTTTTATTTTTCCCCCCTCTCTTTGCCAATTCAGTATTGCAAAGAGACAAAATCTTTTTTGAAACTAAAAATTCCCTGTATCTCTTCAAGGTTTTATCTCCCACTTCCTCTCCCTCTTCCTGGGCTGGCACATTCTGCAAATATGTGCTTCTTTGAAAGTCTTCACTTTCTTCCATGATTCTCTGCTGATCTCTGGAAACTCTCCAGGGATTACTGGAGCAAATTTTAACTGGGCAAAAAGGTCTGTTTACAGAGGCAGCCATGAACATGTGTGTTATGCCTGATGAGGTTATGAACACCTACATCCACCTAGCCCTGTTTATCCACAAATTAGGATTTTTTTGTGAGACTTGAACATCCACAAATTGATAGTAATCTGATTTAAAAAAAATAAATTATTTTAATTTTTTTTTTTTGGGTAGCAAGAACATCATCACCCTTCATTTAACCTTGCAGCTCCATAGTGGAGGAGACAAACTAGAAGAGCATCTATTTTAAAGATTGGACAAATAGAGGTAAGGGATTACAGTGCAGTTTGTCTGCGTCCTACAGAATTCAGAGGTGAGGATGGAGGGATGAAGCTGGTGGTGCTATCCAGGAGGGGAACCTATTCTCCTTTGGACCAAAACCTTTCCATTACTCTTCAGGGCAAAAAGGAGAGCTGCCTTTTCCATTCTCTGCATTGTGCATGAATTTGGAGCTGCTTCAAAAACGAAATGTAAAAAAAAAAGAAAAAAGGAGAAGAAGAAGTTTATTCTGACATGTTTCCTGTGTTGTTGTTTGTGTTTGATGTTTTCAGCTGAAGCCAAATGGAACGAAGCAAATGCAGCCCTGGTTACAGCATGTAGTTTCCCTGGCTGGCAGGGACACCTAGTGGGTAGGATAACATGTGCTGGTGAAGACAGGGAAAAACACACTGTCTTGACTTGCCACCAAGGGCAATATTTAGTTTCTGAGTCATGCTAGTGCCTAACTGACACTCATGTTATCCTTCAGAATTACCATGGAATTGGGAGGAGTTTACAGCCAAACCTCCTTCAAGGAACAGTGATTGTAATGTGAGAAGGTGATCTGAGCAGCATTACCCAAACTACTGCTATAGGGAAATGCTGGCAGCTTGGCTTTTGTGCAATTTATTCTTTTGAAGCCTGTTACAGTCATAATAACACCTACACTGGCTCAATATGAGAGCTGCCTCGGTGGTGGCATGATTCATCTGTGTCTGCACTTACACATTTCACGGGGTGTTGCACTGGGGCCACTTTTATTGTATTGCAGACACCTACAAAATGACATTTACTGCTACTCTCAGTGGGACAGCTTCAGCAGAAAAAGCAGCAGGAAGCTTAAAAAGAAGAGGTAGGCAGTTGTGACCATCTGCCTTTCCAGAACTGGGAGGGCTGTTCAGAGTCAGGACTGGACCCAACTCTGTCCTGCCTCCCCATTGCTCGCAGCACAGGCCAGGCTGCGCTGGCCCCGTCCCTCAAGCTGTTTACCAGGCTGGCTCCTTGATTGAATTCCCTTAACGCAGGTTTTTATGGGAAGAGGTTGTTGACTAATTTCTTTGTTTCCATCATGGAACTGTGGACAACTTTTTCCTGGCCTCTTCCCAAGCACCTGCCTGAGAGGGCTGGCATGTGGCATGTTCCAGATCAGTGGCATCCCTAAAATCCTTCAGCCTATGCCAGAAACAGAGATGTTACATGTGAGAGATTTCATGCAGAGAAAAAACAAACCCTTTTATAAACATGTTAATTTTTGTTTGTTTGTTTGTTTAGGATACTTTTGCACTGGAAACTACAAAATGCAGAGGCTGGAAGAAGCAGCCCCCTGCTACCACTCTGGGGATGTAGGCCCCAAAAAGGTTTTTGCATTTAAAAATAGATGAAGTTGCAACTTCTGAATCAGAAACAGGTCATCTAAATATCAGGAAGCAGTTATACTCTGGACATTTTGAAATCATCTTCTTCTGATCTAATTATACACTAGCAATAAAGCTGACACAATTAGGGCTATTAAGTCCTTTTCCTTTTTTTTCACCTTCTACTAGGAATTCTATCTTAGGTTTGAAAGGCACTTGCATAATTTTTGTCCTATGTGCTATATTGAGGAGCATCTACATCATCAGCAAATATTTTTATTGTGCTGATATGGCACACAAAGTCAAATGCAAAGGTACAGAGTTTTTTTTTTTCCTTTGGACTCTCAACACACTATGAGTAGCTTATACCTCATAAGCTCCTTCATTAAAGAGACTTAATTTCATTGAATGAAATAAATGTATTTGAAGTAGAGAGTAAAAATTGCTCCTTTCTTACATTGCTGCACAGTTTTGTAGCAGGACCTGAATATCTGTATTGTAAGTACTGATGATGGGAATAAACAGTAGAAAATATATTTAATAAGACTTTTGGCACTGATAACCTGATCTCGTACATTTAAGCTAGCAAAATGTAGTTTATGCAAAATTATGATTATCAGTGTGTATACAAACAGATGAAAAAACTCTCAAAGTATTATTGCCAATGACTCAATGTCAAACTGGAAGTAAATTTCAAGAGAGCGTTCCAAGCAGCTGTGCAGAGATCTTCAGGATTGATTTTAGTCAATATTTTTATTAGCGTTTTGAAGGATAAATTTAGAGTACACTTATAAAATTTGCTCAGTCTGGCAGGCAGGATCAGAATGCAAAATGCTAAATTGAAGAGATGGCCTCAGATCAACAAGATGAAGTTCACTAATGACAAATATGAAGTGCTACACTGCAGAGGGAGATATCAAATGCATAAATATGAATTGGGAAATAATCAGCTCAGTGTCAATATGAGAAAATGATACTGTGTGTATAGTGGTTCATAAATTAAATATGACTCAACAATGTGATTATGCTGCAAAAATTGCTAACCTCACCTGGAGTTCAGTTAATAGAAGTGTTGTATGTGGAAGAGGAGATCAGGCTGGATGCCTGCAGCTCCTTAATTACAATTTGGGCTCCTAAATAGACTGTGCTGCCCATTACCTTCCAGACCTTCCCTTTGCTCCCTCTCCAAACCTTTTCCTCAGCCACAGATGTTCTTTGCTGGCTTCCTCTGTGAAGGATTCTTGACCTCTTCTTCCCTTTAGAAAACACTGCCCATACTCCTGCTGTATCATGTTGTTTCTTTGTATGGAAATAAGTGACTGATGGTTTCCATATGGGTCCTATGCCAGGGGCGTTCTTCATATGGATCCCGTAGGTACATACAGGATATACAGGCATAGGATATAACATGCACTGCTCAGAGGAAACTCGCAGGGATTCTGGCAAGGAGGGTACCTGCTGCTCCTGCAGAGGTGCTGGCTCCTGGCAGCTCTGTTCTGACACAGAGGAGTATCACACAAACCAGGGCAAGTGTGTCGCTTGCAGCTGCATCTCCATTCAAAAAGGAAATAAAATACTAAAGAGAAGGAAAGGAGACGGTGCCCTGGGAACGACCACTGCCCCAGGCAAAAGAAGAACATGGAGGGAAAGGATCGCATTTCGTTGCCTCATTTTTTTATCACAGTGAAGCTTCTGGAGTTGTTTGGGTTTTTTAAAACCACGCAGGATTTATACTACCCAGAGCCATGCCCATTGCACTGTGCGGTGACCAAGGGAGCTGCCCCAGAGCTGTGACACCGACCCGTGCGCAGCGGGCAGCGCTCCGAGTTTCGAAGCTACTTCTATCACTTCTACAGGCGGAACGCGGCGACAGAAAGGCTCCGACAGCGCTGGCAAAGAAATATTATCTGTCTCAGAAATCCTAAACCAATGGCCCAAAAAATGGGAGGGGAGTGGGTGGCTGCTCTCAAAAGCCCGAGGCTGCCGCTAGATGGCAAACTTTAATTTTTAAATCCTGGAGCTGCTGGGACTCCTGCCGGGGGCCGTGTCCGGCCAGGAATCAGGACCAGGACCCCCTCCCCACCACACCCCGCCCAAGGGGCTCCCACTTTCCTGCTGCCCCGCTCCTTCTCGGGCACCGGCCGCCATCCGACTCAAAGATTCCCTGGGAGCTTCTGCACACTAAATAGCCACGAGATGCTTTGCCAGGAGCCGCTTTCCCCATAGTAGGAAGCCAGGGCTCTCATGCGGTTTTCCTCTGTATGAGGACTCCTGGTGATACCCTGAGCGAGGGGGACAGAGGTCCAGGAGGTCGCTCAGTCAGGCTCGGAAAAAACACGGACGGGGCTCTGTGGGACAGGTCTCACCGGCGGCTGGATACTGTCCAAGGACGTATTGCCCTTTCTCCTCCAGTCCTGGTTTCTCTCCCTCTCTTGGCCCGGGCTGGGGCTGGGTGTTTTGGAGAACAGAGGTGTTTTTCAAGGCTCAGGACATTGTATCGGGTGGGAAAAAGCCTTTTCTACTCTTCTCTGCCCGATGGTTATCTCGAAAAGCATTAGGAGGTAAGCTAAGAAAGCAACTCTACTGAACCTGGTCTTCTCCAGATCTTTATCAATCTCTGAGGAAATGGGCACAAACTGACAATCAAAGCGGTGCCAGCATTGCAGCAACCTCAGGTCTTGCTATATTGTGACAAGTACATGAAGCACATAGTGTTTTACATATATTTTAGGAAACTCTAAATATTGTCTAAATCAATCTTAATTTTCTTATGAGCTTAATGAAAATACTCATCTTCCCCATCAGCCGTGAGTGTTGCCTTATTTTAACCAGTTAATTTATGTTGGGAAACGCAAACCCAAGTCAAAGATACGTGCTCCACTGTATAGAAATAAACTGTTAGATCATGTTTCTCATACCACAGGCTTTAGACCAAGAGCTGACCTTATGGACAACATCCCCTCTAATATGGCAGCTGCAAGATCCTTCAACGGGATTTGCTCCACAAATATAGTTAACCATTCTGTGTGACACTACCAGGAATAGCATTTCTTCACCACAGCAGATAATGTTTATGTGGCAAAGCACGGTGATTAACATGGCAACTTCTGTGAACCCTAGGGCTCCATAGTGTTCCATTTGGTTTTCTTTGCATCTGTCACTCATGGCAGTCCTTTTGCATCTTTTCAAGTCTTATTTACTTATTTTAACAGTGTTAATTTGTTGTCCTTTACACACTAAAACTCTTGCAGAATTTTGCAATTTGTTATGAAAAATAGTGCTCACTTTTACTGATTTGTTGTCTTTTAAATTATATGCCATGAATCCCATGTGAGATGTATTCTTCATCTTCTATATTTTATTTTTCTTTCAGTTGTCTGGTCCTACATTGAGTGTCATTAGCTCCAAGCAAAATCAGAGACATTCCTTCCAACTGTTAAGAGCTGGCTCCTCACCATGGTATTCAGAGTCTCTATTTTGAAGCCCAAACTTCCCAAAGTGGGCAAGAATCTCCCCTGACTCCACACAGTAGGGTTGAATTACCTCATTTCAAAAGTAGTGTCCTGAAACAACCATCATGTTTTTTTACCAATGAAAGGAATATTGTCTGTTTAGACTTTAGAAGTTGCAGGAATGTGAGAAGTTCAAAATACCCTTGGGCTAAATAAAGGACGTCTGACTCTAGACCTCTTGGTGAAGGCCTTCCCCCGAGGCATGGACTGGTATATCACATTCAGAAGGAGGCCTCTGCCTCCTGTTTGTTTTCTATGGGATTGGAATATGTGGTTCTTCTAGCTTTTTCTGCAAATGTTTGCCCAAACTCATGTTTCCCAGATCACCAATAACAGGGTCAAACTAAGCCCAGACACCTCCTTCTCCTTCTCCTTCTCCTTCTCCTTCTCCTTCTCCTTCTCCTTCTCCTTCTCCTTCTCCTTCTCCTTCTCCTTCTCCTTCTCCTTCTCCTTCTCCTTCTCCTTCTCCTTCTCCTTCTCCTTCTCCTTCTCCTTCTCCTTCTCCTTCTCCTTCTCCTTCTCCTTCTCCTTCTCCTTCTCCTTCTCCTTCTCCTTCTCCTTCTCCTTCTCCTTCTCCTTCTCCTTCTCCTTCTCCTTCTCCTTCTCCTTCTCCTTCTCCTTCTCCTTCTCCTTCTCCTTCTCCTTCTCCTTCTCCTTCTCCTTCTCCTTCTCCTTCTCCTTCTCCTTCTCCTTCTCCTTCTCCTTCTCCTTCTCCTTCTCCTTCTCCTTCTCCTTCTCCTTCTCCTTCTCCTTCTCCTTCTCCTTCTCCTTCTCCTTCTCCTTCTCCTTCTCCTTCTCCTTCTCCTTCTCCTTCTCCTTCTCCTTCTCCTTCTCCTTCTCCTTCTCCTTCTCCTTCTCCTTCTCCTTCTCCTTCTCCTTCTCCTTCTCCTTCTCCTTCTCCTTCTCCTTCTCCTTCTCCTTCTCCTTCTCCTTCTCCTTCTCCTTCTCCTTCTCCTTCTCCTTCTCCTTCTCCTTCTCCTTCTCCTTCTCCTTCTCCTTCTCCTTCTCCTTCTCCTTCTCCTTCTCCTTCTCCTTCTCCTTCTCCTCCTCCTCCTCCTCCTTCTTCTCCTTCTCCTTCTCCTTCTCCCTCTCCTTCCTCTAATCTTGGGAACCATAAGCTTCATCCCAGGTTTTTTTCTCCCTTCTGACATTTTGTCAGGACTGGGCAGAGATGTGTGATACCAAAGATACTTCTCATTAAGGTGGAAATTCAGTTTTAACTAAGACAGACCTAAGGCAAATAATAAAGCAATTTTCAAAGTCTTGTTTCTCTGATGGATTCTTGGATCAGTACCTTTCTGTAACAAAAACCATGGCATGTGAAAAGATAAATTTATTTAGAGTCAAACAACAAATAAGTAATACATTGTTGGGTTTTACCTCCTAAAGGCATAAGCTGAAAACTGTAAAGAAAGATTTGGTATCAAAATGTATATTCATTTTTAACAGAGGAGGGCTAACTTTGATAAGAGTGAGGCTGTATATCCTTTGCTTTCAGTGCGAAGAAAGCATCAGGTAGTTAGAAAAGGGCGGGAATTTGGTTTGTTTTATATTAATACTGTCTCAGTCCATGCACTTGCCTGTAGTCAGGATGAACACAAAGAAGTCACACCAGCTATTTGCAGTAGCCCCGGACCTGTAGCAAACTGCCCACATGCTAAAACACTGGGGGGGAAATTTTGGGGGATAGTGTTAACACTTCTCTAACATCAAACAAGAATTCACTGTGTGAGTGTTTTGTGTAAGGGATGAGCATTCCCACCACTCAGGATCTTGCCAGCATGAGGGATGTGCCCTGTGACTCTGGGTGGCAGAAAATGTCAAGAAGGGAGAAACATTTCAGACTGTCTTCTTACATACATGGAAGAAAAAAGATCACAAGCCAATTTTCAAAATAACGTCTCCTATCAAAGTTAACTATAATCACATTCTGTGCAAGGATAAGATAGCTGAAATGTAACCTGTCCATTAGAAACTGCAGCCTTAAAGAGTGTAGGTTGAACAATGAAAAAGTATCCAGGGAAGGACTGGACCATGTTGCATAAGCAGCTGGATATCTGACAGCTCATTCTTTATTGCTGAAAGGTGCTACTTGTGAGGGACAGAGTGGCTCATGAGATTGGCTATGCTGCCTGGACCAGCAGTCAGGAAAAGTCACTGATGTTTCTCAGTAATTTCATAGCTTTTGTGAAGTGTGCTGGTCACAAACTACTTCCTACTAGATGAACATCTGGGAGGTAAAATCTGCCACAAACACTACCAAGTGATGTGTTAGCCAAGGACAGGCATGGCCAGATGATCATTCTGTTTTTCCCCAGTAATGCTTGTTCCACCATCTTACAGCTGATTCTCGCTGGAAAACACATTCAGCCTGTGGAGGGAGCGCCCACGCTGCTTCATGTGGCAGTGTATCCTTGGAGGTACTCATTGCCCCACACAGAGTGAGGCTGGGTGTGCCACAGCAGTGACAACCCTGTACACTTTCCTCTGGTCAGCTCTAGAGTTTGGGGTATGACTTTGTCTTCCATCTTTTATTTCCAATAACACTCCTTGCACCAGGCAGCTGATAAGTAGTGAGGCCCTTGAGTGCTTGAACAATGTGATCAGTCACACAGCCCTGGCAGTCCCAGGCCGCTGCCAGCTTGCCATAATGCACACGCCTCTGCTCATGCTGCCCACCAAATGTTTTGGCATACCTGCTTGTTATGTGCCATATTAGATCCAGGCCACTAGCCAAACTCTGCAGCCCAGACCCACTTCACACTGAACTTGACATGGGGTAAAGATTTGTAGAAAACAAGACTGGCACTCCCCTGACTTGGCCTCCTTAAGCATTTTTAATTAACAGCTATTAACTCTTGTGTATTTGGGGCCATTAGCAACATTGACTGAACAACTCCATTGAACCTTTAGGTAAGACTGTCCAGAGCTTTGATTTCTTAATTAACTTCCATGTTTGACCTCGGTGAGTACCATTTAATAGTGCTCAATTGAGCATTTGTGGCTTGACAAAATTTTTGAATTCGATATTATATTGTTTATTAATTTTTCTCAAGTTGCTAAATAAGAACTATTTTGTTTTATGTTTTGGTACAACCTGGTTGCCTGTTGCCCTACATATTATGCAAACAAATACCTAGGGTAATATAAACCCAGACACATTAAAAAAAATAAAAATTAATGAGTACTGGGTGGAGAAAAGGGGAATAATTCTCTAAATTTGTCAAATTATTTTTGTCCTTACTCAGAACAAAACAGGCTTTTAAGCCTGCAAAATTTTCCATGAAAGAAATTTAATTTTTTGGTGTGCTTTTCCTGACACATCATAGAGATGTTTTGATTTTCACTACCGATTTAATGTCAGATTCCTGAGGTGGTGGGGGAAAAAAGAAGAAAACAAAAGACTGATATCGGTAACTGCTTTTCAAAGGGCTGTATTAGCATCTCAGTTGTTCCCTGTATGCAGCAGGGTAGTAAATAAAATGAATTAATGAAGAATTGGCTTTATGAAAACCAATAATTGCTGATGCAAAATGTACATGGGATTTAGGCATAGCTGGGAAAGCAATAAAAATCCTTTTCTATTAATTTTTAATTTTGAACTTTTTATTTCCTCACTGTGAGTCTGTAAAAATGCAACATTCTTAATTTTTTAGATGTCCTGAGTTAAGTGCCATGTATTGCATTTAAGATAATATAATAGATTTACATTTTTTCAATAATATTCTAATTCTCCCTCTCCCCCCAGGTAATAATTATATGTAAAGTATGGAACAAGAAAGGTCTGGTTTTGGTCTCAAACTGGTACAAACTGGGAGTTAATCCATAAACTCGGCTGTGTGACAATGTGAGAAAATGGTTGGGGGATCAGAGTTAAGGCTTCTGTTTCTAGGAAGACTCACTGAAGAGCCTATAGCTATTTTCCTGGAGAGATGCTTCAGAGCCTTTCACATGCTTATTTTAATCATTCATTAAAAATACACTGAAGAGAAAAAAGTTGAAAAAAGATGTTTCTATTCTAGTAGTTCCAAGCAGTATCTCAAGGTTGAGTACAAAACAAACCATACATAAATCGTAGAAAACAGTCCGCATCTTGTTGCCATGACAATGCCCTACTTATAGCACATTAAGCTGATTCATGTCTTTCTCACCTCACTGTTAATAAATTATGGTGGCTGATGAGAATTAAGCCAGCTGGAAGAGCTAGTGAATTAATTTGCCACTTAAACATGTGTCCTTCAGGGGAATTACCCTCTACACAGCAAATAATAGCTTAGTGTATATGTAAGATGGTAGGAATAGGTTGAAATAGCTAATCTTTGTTTTCTTTGTAGAATTGATGTATCACAGCTTACTGCTGTACCAGCAAGAGCTGGCACACCCTACTCCTGCTGTAGGCAGCCGCACCAACTTCACTTGGTGACAGACGAGTGTTGCAGAGGCTCCTCCACTCCATTATAGGAATAAATCTTTAAAACACTGATTCCTCAGGTTTGTGTTGTGGTTTGTCATTGGAAGTGTAGGACATTCAGCCAGCAGCTGCTGAAGCACATCACCTGCAATCCAGCACCTTTATGTTAAACTGAAGCACATGCTTACACACGCAAGGTTGCGGTAGGGACCATTTCTCAGCTGGTATGTCAACAGGGTTTGTGCAGGTCACAGTGCAGGAATTCATCAACAGCGAGCAGAATTTCGGCTTCTTCATTAATGTATATTCATGGTGGAAAAGATTTTCTCCTTTTTCTGTAGGGAGAGATTCAACAATGGTAATGGTAAAACTGAATAAACACTGTACAGTCATAATAACAGCCCTTAACAGAAACCAGCCACACTTCATTCAAACCTTTGCCTCTACAGTCACTTGAAGTCAATAAACTCTAACAACTGGAGCTGGAGGACTTCCAAGTCACAAGTATAAACTCCTTGAAAAATAGCAAACGGGACCTGAAATCTGTGAAATGCTAACTGAATGCTACTTATAGTCTTCTGTGATCTTCAAGTATTCACTCAAGTGCAGGCATTTGATTGCTTTCTGTGTATTTTTTATTCACTGACTTTCTTTTTGAATGGTTTCACTTTTCTCTCAGCTGTAAATCAAATGCAAATTTTCTTTGGTGCTGCACTTCATTTTGAGTTAACTAAAGAAACATTACCTGCTCAGAATTACCTGAGGAAAACAAATTAAACAGTTGTTCTGCATAGCTTGGCTAAACTAAGGCCTCTTTCTTTTGATTCCTGATTTCATAATTTCTTTCAATATCATGAAAAATCACTTTAGGCTGGCACCTGCTCAGTTATCAAAAATGCTGTTGAAATATACTTTCATTTTCTAAAAAAGTTTCCAATGGGCAGTGGCATATTGTTCTGAATTTGCAGTCTTTCCAACAATTCCCATTGCTTTGGAAATGGCTTCACTGACAGATGAATAATATGATGATTAGGAGCAAGCTCAGCACAACCAGACTTAACTGCAACTCAACAGATTCATTACTTCCCTTGGTTATGAGCACCGCAATACCCATTTCCCTTCTCATTATAGAAGATATTCTGCCTATAAATACTGTCTAAAAGTTACAAATGCATGTTGTTCATATCAAAAAGAAATTTTAATAATTGCTTTGGGGCTCAAAACTCCTAAGAGCAAATATCTCCTAAGAAACTTAACATACTCTTATACTACAGACAGCAATGGGGCACTGAGTTAAAGCCTTTGATGACATGACTCTAGTGCTCTGGAAAATGGAATTCATATTCTGCTGAAGTCACTCTTGGAACTGTCTTGTGCATGGTATTGTCATCTCAGGCCAGATGATTTGACTGGATGTCGGAAGATGCTGAAATGAAGTCCAAAACCAGCACTGGACAAACACCTTAAAAACCTCAGAGACTCAGTTGAAGTTTTAAAAAGCAGTTTCTGGTTCTGTTCCCCTGCCTGCGTTTCAGTTGTGATGGGTCGTTGTCCACACCCTGCCAGTTCTCTTTGTGTCGCCCAGAGGCCTTTTTTTCTGTTCATGCGCCAGCTATTGGGCAGTGCTCGTCCCCACCCAGGTGCTCTGGTGAGGGCTCCTTGGCCCTTCTCCCCTTTCTGTTCTGTTACCCCTCGTGGCTTGGGCGGGAGGGACAGGCCAGGGCCCCAGCCGGCCCTGCCCCTGTCCCAGTTCTATTGGTTAAGGGACCTTTGACCCTGCCTTTTCCTCAGTTTTCACCCAATCCTGCCAAACCTGGGGACTGCCCCCAGGACTGGACATTACCTCGTACATTCTCTGCCTTGCAACTGCCTGTAACTCTTGTCTCTCCCTCCCTTCTCTGCCCCTATGGAACAAAGGGGATAGCAGGAAAACCCTTCTCCCTTTCCCTCCACGCCGCACAGAAGAGACTCTTTTCCTTAAAACCTATAACTGGATACAGTGTTCTCACTGGGTCTAAAATGTTTGTCATCTTCAACTTGCAACTGTAATTTAACTCTTTAAATGACTTTCTCTGAAAGCAGTCTCTAGCGTTATCATGGAGTTACCTCAGTGTTCGCCTTTTGATGGTCCTGCAAATGCAGACTCTTCTCCAAGTTACACTGTTCTACTCTTCCACAAGAGAATAGTTTGCAAAGATGCCCTTTGTTCTCAGGTGAGATGTCAGGTTTGGTTCCTTCTTTATTGTTGACCATTTCTCTTCTGCAGAGGAATGTGAGGGGACACAGATGAGGAGGAATTTGCCCTGCTGGAGCCGTGGTCTGGAGTCCTCATCCTTCATACCCAGTGTCTGTGTGAGAAGGCCATTACTGTGTTTTCCACTTTTTCTGCTCCTTGTCAGTCACTTCTGGTTCTGCAGTCTTCCTTAGCAAGGCTCAGCCAAGAGGATTCCAAACACACCTACTCCTGCACCTCCCCCATTACATTAATTCAGATTGGGAGACAGGAAAGAGAGGTTCCCCAGCCCTAGCTCTTCTCAGTCAAACGATGCTTAGGGTCAATATTGTTTCTCTCCTCCCCGGTGCTCAGAAGCATAATTTCCCTTGCCTTGTATGTACATGCAAACTGGAACATGACTAAAAGTTACTCAGTTTTTCGGTTTTCATCCATACTTTTCTGAATATCCTCTCTGAGAGGCTTGTGGAGAAGATCCACTGCTTTATACTGGGGACCTGAAGAGGTGATTCCCCTCAAAAGTTTAGTTTTCATCATCGTCGTATAAAACTGCTTTGTTTTGAGTAGGAGCATTGTCAGTCTGCCTCTGCACAGCACAGCTGGAGAGCCGGAGCATGCAGCGGCAGTGCTCTATACAGCTGACAGCTCCATGGGGATAGATCCCACCGGCATCAATAGGCCTGGCCTCTGAGTGTCTAGACACTCCTACCCATCCTTTCACAGCAGGAAAATAGCCTAAATGATAATATGGATTTAGCAATTCAAAAGCATGTCTCTGTGCCTCATCCAAAGGCTTTTGAGCTGTGAGGAAGACTCATACATACATTGGGAATTCTTGCTTTATTTTGTATACAATCCTAAACTCCATCTTTTTCCATTTCTATAATGCTTCTGTGCTCATCAGCTCCATAGCAGCATTAAGGTTTCTTTCACTATCAGATTTGGACCCTGGTGAAGAGGATGGACTGTTCTAAAATGCCTTCATTTTCTTTCTTTATAAGACAAAATTTGGGGACAGCTGAGAGATTTTGACAGCAACCTGTTTTCATAAGGTGTGAAAGGGTCACAGAAATTCAAGATTTTTGTTTACATCCTGTGGTACAAGGTATATGTGTGGGGAAGAGCTTTATTTCTGATAATGATGTTACTTTATATGTGCATTTTGAGCAGCTTGGTATGCTGGGCATAGGTTAACATGGCTTAAGTCAGTCTATAACTGGCCTGTTCAGTTTTTCCTGATATTAGACAAGCTAAGAAAACTACTTCCTCTCTATGGCAATGCATCTTTTACAAGTCCTAAATTATCCAGAGATCTGAGAAGTCTGAATTCTGAGAAAGTTTGCTATCTGTGTGCTTCTGCAGAGACACTTAGCATTTACGGAAATTCTATTATGATCAATACATATTTGTTTAATTATATGATCAGGAGCCTCTGCTATATAAATGTTTTCTATCTGGTTCAGTCAGAAATGTTTTTTTCTATGTTTTCTTTATTACCTTGCTGCTGTTAAATTTTCTGTTTATTTTCTCCCAAATAGACTCCTGTTTCCCTCAGATGCTCCGTTTCATGTCGGCTTGGTTCCCAGTATAACCATCTTTTATTCCTTCCCCAGTTACAAGAGGCTTAGTCCTGCAAGCCTTACATGGAGGCTGTGGTTTGGTTCTGCCATGTGCTCAGCCCACACCAGTGTCACTGCTTTGGGAGGTTTTCCTCTTCTGAACTGTTCCTGTGCTCATGCTCTTAGGTGGCCTGGAGCACTGACCTGCCTTAAAAATTGTATATTGTTTTCCTGGGTTTATTTTTTCCTTTTTTTTTTTGTTTGTTTCTTTTGTTGTTGGTGTTGTTTTGTTTGTTGTTTTTTTTCAGTTGACTCAATTGTGATGGATTTATGAACAAAGTTAAAGGATGCAGCTCCAGAAGACGTAACTTGACTTCTTAATTGCGGTGGGTTTTATTATTTTTTTTCCCTGTGCTTTGCATCTTATGCCAGACAACAGAATTGATAAAAGTGAAGTGTTATAAATTTTGCTAAGGCCCCACAGCGTTTTGAGAGTAGCTCAGGAATCATGAGACTGTTTTTAAGAGATTAGAGCTCTTGTTATTTTGTCTGGATTCTTAAGAAGTCCTTTAGCTATATTTGGGTCACATTTTCAAGCTTAGTTCTGCAACCAAGAAGGCTAAAACCTTATATTTTGTAATAAAATTGGAATTTTTGGGTCATCACTTCAAATGACCAAATACTGCAAGACATATAATGTAATTGTGAGAAATGTCAATTCTTCTGGTGTTCTCCCAAAATGTATTTTTACAGTAACTTCCTTACTGCATTGGAAGTTTCTGGGGTTTTATTTATTCAAGCCAATCTTTTTCTATTTGTTTTCATCTGTTGCTTTTGAACACAACACATATGGGCAACCTGGGATGACTGTAAATTTTATGATGAATTGGGAATAAATATTCACATACTTAGCAAGGTCTGTTTGTTTTATTGACACTTCACCTACCACCTCTAGGGCTCTATGATCTCTCCCAAATCCTCGCTGCATGCAGCCAATCCAAATGCTATGTAATCCTTTTGATGCAGGTTGGTTCATTTTGAATCAGCAAAGCATTTTGTGTGCTTTTAACCTCCCTACTGTATGCCACACCTGTAGGGGGGCTGCTAATCTAATTTTGATTCACAGTGGTGGCAACAAACAGGTCACTTACAGAGTTAATGTCAGCTGCTCCACTAATTACTGTAGGAAAGTGATCCCATCATCCCGGATGAAAATGTCTAACTCCAGCCTACAAAGCACTTTCAGTGCACTAATTCTGTTAATACTCCATTACTGCTTCATTTGAGCTGCATAGTTCATCTCCCAAAGTGAAGTACTAAATCCCCAATCAGTTCCAGAGCTGGGAAAATGTACAGGCTAAAACATTATTGACTATATTAATGGACGTTGTTTTCTGTTGGGCTTGCTTTGTTTCTTGAAATTTAGACAGATCTTCCTTGGTAACTCTTAGCTTGCAGTGAGAGTTACCTTATCCTCCACTCTACCTCGAAGGAAGTTAGGTGCCAAAAAATACCTTGTGGATATGCATCTGATCTCTCTGCTCCTTAGAAACTGAAATATGAAATGAGAAAATAAAGCTACACTATTGCAATACTTTAAAGATCATCAGGGTCAGAAAACATGACAGGCTATACCAACACCCTCAAACACAGAAAGAAAGGTATCTCTTGAAACATCTGAGTAGATGTCCTTGGGCTTGAGATTTTGCAGTCTTCTCTTTGCATGAAAACACCCTCAGTGCATGAGAAATAACCTGGGCACTGTACAACAATAAATGTCATGAGAAGAACAGAGGTAATTCTATGCTGTTTTCCACCTAAGGTTCCCACTGAAGACATGGGTATGTATGAAGTGTCTTGTCTTTCTAAGTTTGTAAGGTTTAATATTCTTCTTTTTGAATTAAGTGAGGATCCTCACACTGGCATCTTTAGAGATTCCTTAGGCTTCTTCCAATCATCCTCATCTCACTTCTCCTGAAGTCCACTTGTTTGTCTTCTTTAACATACACAAATTCTTTGTGAATTTATTGTCAAGTAAAATGCTTTTGAAGAGCAGAAGAAAATGAGTAGTGTTGAGAGTTGCTAGCTGGCTTGGTTTGGAACAAAGCTCTAAATAAGGTGTGTTCACAGTGACAGATTAATAAATATGCCAAGATGAACTTCCTCTAGGCATTCCCTGTTCACTTCTCAGCTGAACTGCAAAGACTCTTGAAAACTTTCAAAAAAGTTGTGAGTGAAAGGCAATATGGAACCTGTTGAACTCCTCATAGCTAGTGGGACTGCAAGGGCTGGATGATGGTGCCTCTTGCAGGAGCATCCAGTGGCTGTTACCCCAGGGACTGCTTGTCTGATACTCCCTCCATGCCCCATCCCTGAAATCTGTTAGTCAAAATTCACTTGTACTGAGTCTTATGGAATTCATGCCTAAATAGTAACTCCAGGCTGCTTTTATATTTCTGTTTCTTTTGGTTTAAATATATGATCTGTATAAAAGTATAATAAATCCCGATATCATGACAACCATATTGCATATCCTGCAATGAGCAGAACCTGTTGCTTAGAGCACACTAATTCCACATATTTATAGCAATGTTTCTTCAGCCTTTTCTAAGTTTTAAAACTTCCACTGCAAACATAAAAACAACCCCTTAGGTTTCTAAAAAGAAGTTAAATAGAAAAAATTTCCATCTGAGTGGAACTGTTCTGTCTATGCTTAGGAAGCAGTGAAGTGAATGGTTAAAGATGAGGTTGGAATGTAACCTTAATAATGAGACATACTGCCAGTGCATGCTGTCATACTGTGAAATGAGTAGATTTATACAGATAGTGTCAGAATAAATCCTGTGATTTGATCTGAAGGTGTGACTATGCCTTGCTTTGCAGTGCTTAATTATATGTAACACAAGGTGTTTGCTGTCTCCCATAAAGGAGACTGTGATTAACGCATACTTACAAAACTGCATCTCTCTTTCCCATACAGAAAGACCACCATGACAGATATATCTGTACCAGCCCAGCAGATGACATACCGTCAAAGACATGAGGCTAACAAGGAGAGCATCGCAAGAAGCTGTGCCCCCTCCTGCCAGACAACGGCTCGTACCTTTGTTTCCCACTGTTTCACAAGGCTGCCTTGGCTCCGCTCCGCTCGCCTCGCTGCCGGCTCTGCCGGGCTGCCTTTGGCAGATGGCTGATTACCATAAAGAGGAGCCAGCCCGTTGTGGCCACTGTGTACATATCCTGGCGTAACCAAGCACAGCACAGCTGTAGCTAAGCACGTGAAAGCAGCTTTCGTCTTCCCACTGATGCTGGATCTGACCTTTCGTAAGGAAAACTGGTGGTGTTACTTGGAGCAGATGGTGAACAGGAGCTTGGTAAAACATCTGTGATGACATTTTTAAAAAGTCCCATTGGACTGCTCAGGGGCAGGAGCTGTAGTACCAGCATGTTGCCATTTTTACTTGTTCCAAAGGTGAGCTGCCACTAAGGGCAGCATGCACCTGATATGAGATGGAAAAGGTGACCATGCTTGCAATTAAGAAATTGTTGGCGTTCATTTGTGATGTCCTGAGCTAGGTGAAATATAGACTATCATCTTCCATAATGCATTGTGCACTTTGATGTTGCATGTGGCCAATTATCCAGCTCAAAATGAAACGTGCAAAGCACAGTGGTCCGAGGGTCCATTGGACACACTCAGGCAAGGTGCTGCATGTGTGGATTGCTTGCTGACCATGTGACAACTGCAAATGAGAGTCTGACAAGCTCACATGTCATCAGTTCAGTCATTCTCATGAGCCTTTAAAGTCCATTGCATTGTGTTTAACTCAGTATTTAAAAATTTCAACCTGATTGAAAAATTAAATAGATTGATTCTTCTGCTTCATTTCACAGAGGTAGGAGGTGAAGATGTTTAATCAGAAAATGGGTGTCACTCTAGGATGAGCTGCGGAATGTGGCTGTATGACTCCTGCCAGCACGTGAACCATTCATTGCTGTGAAAATTTCTATGTCAACCACTGTGTCACCCATACCTATCCATGGGCATTTCTGTGCACAGCTGAGGTGGGTCCTGGCTGCATCATGGCTCTCAAGAATAGATGGTGGCAAGGGCTGATTTAGGCAGGGGATGGGACTTTCTCTTCCCTGAAGATAAGGAGTTAGGAGAGACAATAAAAACATGTTGCTCAAGAAGTTGTGGATGCCTCATACATGGAAGTGCTCAAGGCCAGGATGGATGGGGCTTTGAGCAACTTGGTCTAGTGAAAGATCTCAAGGTAGGGTGGGCTAAAATGCAATGATCATTAAGGTCCCTTCCAATGCAAAACATTCTAAGGTAATATGATTATATGAAACTTGGAGCAACGGAAGTGACCAAGAAATGTGATTAGATGGGTTATGGGGAAAGGCTTGTCCTAGTTCAGCAGGT
>VWZD01007536.1:101532-161305 GCA_013396695.1 Sakesphorus luctuosus | reverse complement strand
TTCTATGATTCTGTGATTCCTCCCCAGCACGTGACACTGTCTCCTGTTCAAAAGGCCCGGTCCCTCCTTGCTGGGGTGGACAAAGCGAGCCTGATAAAATGAGAGCTGAGCTGTTCCTTTGCCGCAAAATTTAAAAGGAGTGGAGATCTAAGCTTTCCTTGGAGATTAAAAAAAAAGCTGTAACTGAGGTTGATTGGTCAGTTTGTTTCATTTGCCTTTGATGCTGACGGCTCCTGTGCCAGGGGTACCTCCTGATCCGGCTGGGAAATTTGCTTATGAAAGGACTGAATAAAAATGAAGGAAGGGAGCAGCCTCTACAGGTGCAGATCTGGAGTTTAGGATAAACACCTACAAGTTGGATTTCCTGCCTTCCACTTACCGTAACTGTCTAATCTGGCTACCCATTCACCTTTCCTTTCATCCCAGGATGTCTAGTCTGATCTAACTGCCTGTCCTTTCATCCCTGCTATCTTCCTCTTGATCTGTGTTTTTTAGAGCTCATTCATCACACCTTACAACTTCTAAAGCACCCACATAGGGCCACAAAGTTTCTCTTTACATTTTAGCCAAAGTGCTTGAAGGGATGGAAGGCAAAGCCTCTGCTGAGAAACCCGAGGAGAGGAGCTGTTGCTTCTTGTTTGAATCGCACCTGAAAGCACCTCGGTGAAGGCACTGAACAGACAAGCTGATTGTTCACATCCTTGAAGCTTTGATTCAGATCTTTGCCCACTGGAAACAGGCAGGTTCATTAATTACACGGCTTCCCTGGCAGCATTTTCCCTTGTGTTGGGTATGGGATGCAAGTACATAGGGCACCAATATGCTCCAAGTGGAAGGATAACAGAAGACACTGGGGCAAAGGAGGAGACTCCAGAAGGGCCATTACACTCACTGAGATATCTTTGGCCTGTCACTTTGTTTCCAGCCCGGGTGGCAGCTTGATTTTGATTTCTAAAGCAGAGTGGAAAGCATAGATAATATCTGAACAGGAATAAAAACCTGAATATGGGACAAAAGTGGCTCTTTGAATATGCAACTGCATTAGGGCTCTTTATTTTGAGGTCTGAGACTGGGAAGGTCGGGGTGGAAACGGTCAGTGGGGATGAGAGAGATGAATCATGGATCAGCAAATGGTGCTGTGAGTGTCAGCATTGCCTGGCTTGAAAGAGGTGCACCAATTTCTTCAGCAATTTCTAACTAGCAACCAGCTCCAGACAATGATTTAGGGACAAAATTAGCCTTACAAGGAACACCTCTTTTGGAAGGTCCCTCTCTCATTCTCCTTTGCTCATTCCTTCTGTTCTTTTATTTCTCTCCCCCCGTCAAAAGGCGAGGTTGTTACTTGGGAGCCCTTTTGAGGAGAGAGAACCATGGTGAGATTCTTGTGTTGGCATGGCTGATGTTAATGGGTAACACCAGGGCCAAAGGTCCTTTAAAGCTCCCACATCTGCAGCTTTGTACAGACCTCACCTCCACAGAGCCTCAAAGTGTGTAGCCAGGCAGGGCTTAATGTGTATTAGCAAGACAAAGGCCCAGAGAGGGGAGGAAAGGGGGATGAGTTTTAATTTACTGAAGATTTATTAGGCCTCATGAAATCGGCCTGAACCACCCATTTTCTATATCATCTGCCCACATCTAAAGGGGGCAGCTTTGTCATGGGGAGATGGTCACTGGGAATTATCCTGCAATAAATCTCACCAGTGTGAAAGGGGACAGGGACAGGAGCAGGACGTGGAGGAGGGTTGATGCTCAAAATCTGGAAATATGGAAATGCAGGAATCCCATTCAAGCTCAGTCCTGCCTTCCCTTGACTTTTGTTTGTAAGGTGCATGTTCCCTTTGCTAAGCCTTGCTCAAGTAGATGAGTGAGATATCAGAAGGGAAGGGAGAAGGAGGCGGAGATGCCAAGGTGGGGATGTCACATGAGGGTTTTAGAGCTGAAGGGATCTGTTTTGGGTAAGGGTTAGTGAGTTGCTGTTTATATGGAGGTGATACTCTTTTCCTTCCAAGCAGCTGCCATGTGTCTCCAAATCTAAGCTTGTAATTAAGGCCCACAGAGCTTTAGAGAATGACCTATTTTGGATCTCCCCAGGCTGTAGCTTGGCCTTGAGTTTTGCGGTGTTAGGATTCCCTCAAAGACCTCTAGGAAAAGGATTGTTAATCATACCTGTGTCCTTTCCTTCCCATGTCCCAGTCTCATTGTAGGAGATTTGATTATTTAATTTCTGCTATTAATGCTGGAAAGAGCACTGGAACACTGCTGGAACATGAAGTGATGGGAAATGTCATCTCCCAGGTGACTGGGAGAGGGAGGTTTTGGGGATGCAGTTACAGGAACCATCTGATGGGGGATCACCAAGGCTCCAAGGGAGCCTGTGGGATAATGGGAGCAGGAACAGGGGTTTATTAACGGGCCATTGGGGTCTCCAGGAGAGAAGGGACTGTCTTTGAGCATAAGACTGAGCAAGACTCCCTCTATTTCTTCTTGCTCTTAACATCAGCAGAGAAGAGAAGCCCTTGGATGGTGAACTGTGTATGTTTACCAGAGTGTAAAGGCCGTTTGGTTCTCAGCAGGAAGCATAAGGTGGGAGAGCAGGCAGTGGGATCTTAGAATCATTGAATCCCAGAATGGTTTGGGTTGGGAGGGACCTTAAAACTCATCTTGTTCCACCCCCCTGCCCTGGGCGGGGACACCTTCTGCTAGACCAGTTGCTCAAACCAGGTTGCACTTTGAACTGATGTAAAAAGGAAGCTGTTCAGAACCAACAGTCTGAGTCTGAAGATAAGACAGAAGGCTGCAAACATCCTATTTCCTGATGGTGAGCAATTAGGGATCTGATTTCTACATCCAGTTATATGTACATGTGATGTGTGTAAGTAAATGGATGGCCCAGTTTTCATTCTTTGCTGAATACTCATGTTCTCCTTTCTTATTATCTAAACCAAGACAGAGCCACTCGGCCTAAATGTCCAAATGCTTCTGGGCATCACAGTTTAATGGTTTTCATCTTTTAGACAGGGTATAATCTGAACTGTTAGCCATGACCAGTGTTCCCTTCTCCTGACAGTTATCCCTGGTGTGTTGTTTTGAGGACAAACAGAATATAAAAGAGTAGATTTGAGAGGAGGAAGGAAGTAAAGGGAAAAGAATTATGTAATCCTGGGAAATGGGGCTTGCTCCCATCTGTGGGCAATGATGGCTGAGATCAGGCTCTCAGTGAAAATGCCTTTTAGTGCTCCAATCTGATTGGAAGAGACTTGTCTCTCAGAGGAAACAGCAAAGCATTTTTAGCACAAAACAGGGCAGGGAACAGTCCTGTTACTGACAAGCAGGTGTACAGGATACCCTGAGAAATCTTCATTTTTCCTCAGTTTCTAGGACTGTTTAGGGGACAGACTGGAGGGAAACCTATAGAAATAGTGCACATCCACAGCCTCCCTCATCCCAAGCATTCCCCTATTCAGTGCCAGTAATTAGCCCTCAAGGAAAGGTCATTGTAGGGTACAAAGGGGCCTGGTGCTCCCAGGCAGTGGCTGCAGTGGCTGTACCTTGTGGCAGAAGCACAGAGGAATTACAAGGGGTCTCTGTGCTTACACCCATGGACATGAAGGTGACTGGGCAGGGACCATCCCTGAAAGTTTGGTTCCACATGTTTCACAGGTACAAAGGTGTCCCAGGGCAGTCACAACATGTGGAGGGACATCAGGAAGAGATGGGAAGTAAAAATTTCTGTGGTGAGAGGAGATGGTGAGGGAGAAGGGAAGGAGAACGGAGAGGGGTTGTCTGAAATCAAAAATTGGATGGGATGTTCTCCATGGTTTCATCTTTGCTGATAAAAATTATGTCAACATCTCTTTAAGCATTCATGTATCTAAACATTCATCTCTCATTGACTTCCTGCCCTGAAGGGATGCTCAGGAGCTCCTACAGATGAAGGCACCAAAGTCTTCTCTGTCCCTGGCCGGAGCAACCAGCCCTCTTTCCTTCTCAGTCACCTCATGCTCCTGTTTCCTTGCAGGCCTGGGGCTGTGGTGCCTCATCTCTGTGGCTTTCATCCCATTAACCCAGAGGGGATCCTTTTCCTGATGGAGAAGTAAAGAAGAACTGGAAGCTACAACTGTAAGAAGTCCCTTTTGGCGGCCTCAGGTAAAAGCATTTTATGGTACTTGTCCTTGTGGTGCCAGTGTGGGAGCTGGGACGTGAATCCTGCTCTCTAAAGTGCCTGAAACCCTTTAAAGCTATTTCCCACATCAAGGATAAATCCAGGTGGAAGAAGGGAAGGTCACAGCTTGATAGCTGTGGATGTTTGTGTCAGATTGGCTGTGTGCCACAGCAGCCTGTGCCACTGAGAGTGTGACTGGTGGGTCTGATCCAGATGTGGGCCTGGGGTTGTCACACTATCATGGACCACACACAGTGCTCTGGTTACCTGGTGCCACCTGTAGGTATGTGCTTAAGAGACTATTCCCTTCACTTGCAGGCTCCAGATGCAGCTTGTGGGAACCCAGGCACTCAGCAATAGGACAAGGAGGCACAGGCTTTAGCTCTGCCAGGGGAAATTGAAGTTGGAGATGAGAAAAAACTTCTTTGCAGAGAGAGTGCTGAGGGATTGGAATGGGCTGCCCAGAGAGGGGGTGGATTCCCCATCCCTGGAGGTTTTTCAGGTGAGCTTGGCCGTGGCACTGAGTGCCATGATGTGGTAAAGGGAGTGGAGTTGGCCCAAGGGTTGGACTTGATGATCTGGGAGGTCTTTTCCAACCCAATCCACTCTATGATTCTATGATTCTAACCCACAGCCAAATCCAGGGTTTGGGCCTTCATTCTGTTGTAATTTGTATAAATGCTTCTGCCTCACTTGAATAACAGGTGCAGGTCACATTATCTCCTGAAATCATTCCTGTTTCACTGATTCAGAGGGTAGGAAAGTGCTGGGCCTTGAATGCTAGCCAGGTAATCCTTCTGGGAAGAGGTTTCCTGAGTGAACCTGGAGTCAGGATCATGGCATTTCTGTACCTTGAAGTTTCTCATGTGGCCTCTGATCTTTGTAAAATCCTTCCCTGGGCACTTTGTGGCACAACAGGCACGACATCTTCTGTGCCTCTCTGCAGGACCTTAGTGATAGATGTCACCCTCTGTCACAACAAGGGTGACTTGATTCCCCAAAACAAGTGCTTGTCACCCTGAAGGTCAGAAAAACATTTGGGAAGCTGCTAATTCCTAGGTCAGATGTCAGGCAGGCAAGTTGTTATAACCCTAGGAATTGTCAGCTAGCAGTGGAATTTAAATGAAAATGAAACAAAGTTCTCAACTGCTTAAAAACTTGAAAGCTTAAGGTTGTCGTTGCATTTTGCAGCAGCTCCTGTCACAGCCTGGTGGGTTTGGCAGTAGAGTTCATGGATACTTCTTAAGGATTTTCTGTTAGAGAAAGGGTTGTGTGTGGGTGGTAGAAGGAAACATCAAAATGAAGGTCTCTGTGAATGTCTGTGTGTGTTTCTTCTTGATTTGAGTCTTGGGACCTCAACCCACTACTCTGGGAAAGAGCCAGGATCCTGTTCCTTTAGGATGGGGACCTGTGGGTGGACACTGACCAACTGCAGAGCCACATGGCGTTGGGTACAAACCAAAGAGGATCTAAACACAGCCATTTTTGGGGGAATTGCAGGCGTGTGGGTGAAAGGCACAAAGTACAGGTTTACAGGAAGCTCAACAGGAGCCAAGAGTGTGCCCAGGTGGCCAAGAAGGCCAATGGCATCCTGGCCTGGATCCAAAGTAGCGTGGCCAGCAGGCCCAGGGCAGTGAGCCTTCCCCTGGCCTCTGCCTTGGGGAGGCCACACCTTGAGTGTTGTGTTGAGTTCTGGGCCCCTGAGTTGAGGCAAGAGATTGAGGGGCTGGAGCGGGGCCAGAGAAGAGCAAGGAGGCTGGAGAAGGGAGTGGAGCACAAGTGCTGTGGGGAGAGGCTGAGGGAGCTGGGGGTGTTTGTGCTGGAGAAGAGGAGGCTGAGAGGTGACCTCAGCACTGTCTGGAAGTGCCACATCAGGGAAGTTGTGGCCAGGTGGGGGTTGGTCTCTTCTCCCAGGCACTCAGCAATAGGACAAGGGGGCACGGGGGGCTCAAGCTCTGCCAGGGGAAATTGAAGTTGGAGATGAGGAAAAACTTCTTTGCAGAGAGAGTGCTGAGGCATTGGAATGGGCTGCCCAGAGAGGGGGTGGATTCCCCATCCCTGGAGGTTTTTGAAGTGAGCTTGGCCGTGGCACTGAGTGCCATGATGTGGTAAAGGGAGTGGAGTTGGCCCAAGGGTTGGACTTGATGATCTGGGAGGTCTTTTCCCACCCAATCCATTCTATGATTCTATAATCACTCCAACAAATCCTCCTCTGGGTTGTGCTTTGCAAAGTTATTTCTGATCCCTTCTTACACTCTTATGATACGGATCACGACAGAAGGGTATGAGACCTCCCTCGTGCTCCTGCTTTTCTGTGTCAATGCCATTTGCCATGTGATCAGCTACAGTGTCACAGCCAAGTGCCTCCCATTGAGGCTTTCCCAGCTGGCTCCCTGGGCGCTGCATGGGCTCGTCAAAGGGTTAAGGTTTGTCCTATTGACACAAAAATGCCTTTAGGCACTCCTATTCTTGAAAAACACTGCCTGACCCCTTGAATCCCTTTGGGAGTAGGAAACTGTTCATCCACCCTCAGGAGAAAGGGCCAATGTTGAACAGAAAAGTTACAGTCCATGGGCAGGCTGAGCAAACAGGGAAGTTTTGGAAGGCAGTCAAAGGAAGCTGAAAAGCCATCTTAGATACGGAGCTGAGCATGAGTCACCCAGGGAAGTCAAAATAGACTGCTCAAGTACTTCACTTCAAAGCCTTCAACACCACCAACTCTCAAGCATCCCAGGAATGTCATTGCCCTTCAAAGGAGGCAGGGAGGGATCGCTGTGTGTCCACATTCATCTCCCCTCTCAGAAGAAGGTTTAACAAAGCCCTTTGCAGGACATGCAGCATGTAAGGCCGGTGGGTGCAGGTCACCCCGGGGCAGTCTGGGCTCTGTTAGCCAAGCCCTGGACTCCAGCTCATGCCCTGGTTACACCAGAGTCCTGCAGCCTGGTGGTCACTTCAGAGTTACTTAACTGGGAATAAAGTGGCACTCACTGACTTCCCAGGCATCGCAATGAGATCGACATCCAGCTTTTCCTTGAGAGCAGCCAGAGTCCCGTTGCTGGCAGCAGGTTCCAGCAGGTGGGATGGAATAAGCCCTGCTGCCCGTGGCTGCACCCCATGCCAATCTGCCCTTCCTGGGGAGCTCCCAGCCAGCACTCTCTGCCAGCTGTGGATGGTGTTCATGCCACAGGGGGGGCTCCATGGGCTGTCAGTCCCCCTGGCAGCAGAGATGTGAGGCCATGGTGATTTCTCCCAGTGAATAAAGCTGAAAATCAAGATTTGATTCTGTCAAGTGTTACAAAAGCAGAAGATCATTTTGGTGTGAAATGTCTTTTTTTTTTCTCCCAAAAATCACTGTGGTCTTCAAGAATATTTTGATTTTGCTTACAATTCTCAACTATTATTAATTTATCAGGGAAGACTGAAGTGAGAAATCTCCTGCTGCCTTGGTAGACATCACTTAGCAGGGTCTGAAATCACCTACATCCTTTTGGGTGACCCGTTCACAAGCATCAAACTTCTTTTTCTGCAGATTTATTTCTTTGAACTGAATATTTCCTCTGAAATACTTTTTCATAATACTTTTAATCTCAACTCCACCTTGAATGAAAAAGTAAAACCTGAGCAGATCAAAGACTCATATTAAGAGGAAAATACTTTTGTATCTATTTTCATGGGGGAGGACAATGCAAGTGCTGCCATTTCTGCCACTGCTGGAGCTGGGATAGGTTTGTAAAGGAATAGAAGAGATTTAATAAAATCACAGGGCTTAGGCAAGGCAAAGAGGGACACAACACAATGAAACAGAAACTGGAGAGGGAGTTTGAAGTGTTAGAAGCTGAATGCAATTGCTTGAGTTGGAACCTGACCAGGGTCCTGGGGCTAACACCTCTCCTCCCCAGAAAGTGCTGTAGGAGCTTTAATATATATAATGTTCAGGATTCTGGGTTTGTGCCTTGTCCAAGGATTGGATTTAAAATATAAATGTTGATGCTGCTGAGGATTCTCACATGGAGGAAAACCTGTGGGTAGGCCATAGATTTGGCCAAGGTTAAATGTAAATACAAATATACCATCTAGGTGACTTAGGTGCCAGAGTCTGATTTTCCTGAGTGATTTAAATGCTTAGGCCCAGATCCAACCACATGCTTTGAGTCCAAACTGGGAGACAGGAGCTCAGACTAATATTGCACACATGGTCATGGCTGGGTCTGGGTGCTGAAGCCCAAATTTCAGTGTAAGTCTGTGAGATGGAAGTTGTTAAGTCACTGAGCACCTTTGAAAATATTCCCTGGCCTTATGGGAAATATGATTTCCAAGGAATTTAGCACTTGGAAGCAAGGTAGATCAGACTAGCCTAGGCTATTTGCACCTCTGTTTTTCCAAGCTGCTTGTCCAGTTTCATGCAATCCAGGTGCCTGGATGGAGGTGGCCTTGGACTTCCTGAGGGAGGTGGCAAAGGTGGGTGAGCTGAATTGCCAGAGTGAGATGGGTAACTCATGTGGGCACGTGCCAAGTGCATGACCTTGGTAGAACAGTGCACTAAAATGCTCTTAATCTCTCATCTCTTCACTCTCAATGTCCAGCAGGCAGCTGAGCTGTGGTGCTTCACATTTTCTGCCTTCACATCCATGACAGTTTATATAAAGAGTGTTATCCCAAACATCCCTCCAGCTGCTTGAAGTCAAACCAACATTTTGAGGCTCTGCTGGATGTGCCACTTGTGAGTGGCAGAGAAGGAGCCACCTAAAGAAGAGCAAGGCAAGTCAAGGTGCACTTGTGTTGTGCCTGTTCCAGGCTGGTGTGTCCACTCACTGAGCCAATGGCACTCAGGAAGCTGCCTTGGTTATGGAGAATTTTTCCGTGAGGAGACCTTGCCATTGTTGGTATTTGAGTTGGCACAATCTCAGTGGGTGCTGTGCCCAGTAGTGCTGCCCCAGCACCTGCCTGGCAGGGGGGATTTACTGCATCTGGAAAGGAGCCCAAACTCAAAAGCCTGTAACTGTTTTAATAGCAAATTAAAGCAATGTAGGATGACACTGTGTTAAGGCCTCTCTTGTCAACACCATGGGCAGCAGTGCAGGAAGAGCTGGGCCATCACAACCTACACTGACCTCAGAGATGAACTTCTGAATGACTCATTAGTTGAATCTAAGGACACCTCCAGGAGTTGTATTTTAGAGTTAAACAAGCAATGCCCATCCTCCCTGACCTCCAGCTGTCTGGTGAGCTGTGAGATTGGTGCTGGATGGTGGAATTTGGCACCTGTCATGCTGGTGCTGATAAAACTGGGTCTTCCTTTGGAATAATTTCAGGATTTGATATAGATTTTTTATGAGTCCATAGGAGCTGTGTGTGTGCAGCCCTTTCTAAGCATTGCTTTTGTTCCTAAATATGAATTTAGATGTTTTAATTTAGATACAGTGCTGCCATGGGAGGACAAGGGTAGCAGCCCACCTTGCATAATGGTTGAGGGATTTGAAGTCAAATTCCCCATCTCTCCATGCAGCAGAACTCCCCAGGATTTCCATTAACTGTGCAGAGAGGGAAAGTCTTCAGGTCCACAGCCCAGCCTGGGCTACTCTGCCCTGAGACAAAGCCAGGCCAGTGTGCAGCTCTGCTTCCCCTGCATGAACATGAGTGGGGCAGAACAATCAGGGCTGATGGAAGATGTGTTGAGTTGCGCTGTTTGCTGAGCAGGTCCCTCTCTGCAGACCCACCTGGCAGGGGAAGGATTGACCCAACAGTGCTGAGAGGAGTGGAGGACCATAGAATTTGAAGCTTTTTCATTCTTTAGGAGATTAGGGTTTGTTTTCTTCTTGTGCTCATTCTGCTATGCTCAGTCGCTCTCAGGACAGTAGTTGTTGGATGAGGCTCCTGCCAAGCTGCTCTGAAGCCACAGATCCTACACCCACCAGGGAGCCTACACCACCCATGATTCATACACCCCCCAGGATTCATACATCCTCCAGGATTCATGCACCCACCAGGGATCCTACAGCCCCCAGGGATCCTACACCCACCAGGGATCCTACACCCACCAGGGAGCACAGCTGCAGCTGCTCTGGCTATAAGGCAGACCCCATTCTAGCTAAGGCTGGAGCATTTCTGTCATGTGCAGGACCCATGACTCCAGCCTCCATGACTCCAGTTGTGCCAAATTATTCCTGGTTTCCTCCTTGTGGTGTTTCCCTTCAGTGTGAGCTCAGGGAATTGCTGTGCTGCTGGAAACAACAGTGATTTCCAGGACAAGCCTGCCCTGAGCTGGCAGTGACTTGGAGTAATTACCCCACCAGCAAAGCTTCCAGGTGTGGTGTGGTAGGAAGTGGAGGCTCAGAAATGAAGCTTCTCATTCTGTGGGGACATGATTTGTCTGTCCTGGAGTGCCCTGATGTGTTCCATGGGAACACAGGGTAGTGTGGGATGGGGCACAGGCTGGGACACTGAGCTGGGAATTGCCTCTTCAGTGGGATCTGCAGGACGCAGGTTTGGCCTGGACCCTGAGAGCTTGTCCTAGTTCAGCAGGTAGGACCAGTTGTCACAGTGTGGGGGTGATCAAAGCTGTGTATTCTACCCCTTCTATTCATTCCCAAGGTCTGTGGCCCATTTGCAGCAGCTTCCCAGGGAATCATTAGCAGCTCCACTCCCAGCCTGGGGAGGCGTATCTGCTAATGGGCCATCAACAGTCCAAAAATACCCCATGACTCACAGAGTTAATCACCCATTGTGTGAGTCCCCGCCCTGGGGGAGGGACTGGACGGTCCCTGAGGGTACAAAAGGGGGTGGGGAAGAAGACCTTAGGAGCCTCTCGTCGGATCCGGAGGAGCAGCAGAACCTCTACAGGAAGAGACCAACACTCTCGGCCAGACCACAGCCATCACCTGCACCAACAGGTTTTTCACTTCCTTTTGCTTTGGACTTGGGGGAACCACGCGGGTCTCAGCACAAGGGCTAAAAGACCCCTTTGGGTTTGTACCCCAGGGCACTGGGTTATACTGCTGGGTTTTGGGAGTTGAAAGCAATTTCCCTTTGTGTATTTACTGTATTATTATTATTAAATTGTAGGTCTGACTTACAGTATCTCTCGTGTTGATTCATTTCTCCTGCTGGTTTACCTCTAAACCAGCACAGAGCTGCACTTAGGGTTTGGCTCTGGGAGATTTAGCACTTTTGGTTCAAAAAATACAAGAGCAGATCTGCAAGATACAGACCATGAAGGATTATGAAGCAGAAGTCAAGTGGCAGTGCAGGAACACCAAGAGGAGTTTGGCTGTTCAGTCCTTCTCAGCGCCACAACTTGCTCATTAAGCAGAGCCACAGCATGGCCAGGCTCCTGCTGGTGCACAACAGATGCAGGTTCCCAAGGAGAGCATGGCATTCACCTCACACTTCACACCAGCACACTTCTCTCCTGCTCAGCCTCCCCCACCAGATGTGACACAGGATCCATGGGAGGCCTAGATCCCTTCTGGAAGAGCTGCTGGATGCTTTGTTTGGACACCAAGGTCTCTCCCTCTACATCACAAACCTTGTACATTTTCTCATTCAGCTTTTGGGGTTTAGGGAGATTTGCAAGGCAGAGAAATATTCACTGTGTGTTGAACAAAGAGAAATTATGCCCCTTCATACCCAAATACTGGGAGTCTGGACCTTTTCAGGGGTTCCTTGATCATTCCCAAATGCTGTGCTGAGGCACTGTGGTCATTGGGAACACTTGGCTGCAGGAGAAACCTGCACTACTCAGCTGCTCCCTGACAGCCACAGGCTGGAGAGGGTCCTGAGCTTGGGGTCAATACAGCCACCACCAACTGGGGCAGTTCCAAACAATCTGGAGGCATGGAGTAAAAAGGAGTGCATTTGCTTTGATCTATCAGCTTTTATCATTTGTAAACATCTATTAATTGGCTGTGTCAGGCCCAGATCCTTATCATCTTCTGGTCTAATTTCCCCTGTTCGATACGTTTCCTCCACTATAAAAATACCCATCACCCACTCCTGTCAGCACAGATTAAATCTAACGCTCCTTCTTTCAGCTGCTCTCCCCAGTGAGGCTGTAAAGCTGTCAGCTCCACACTTGACAAGAGCCAGGCTGCCCTCCTTCCCTTTGTCTCCTGAAGGAGGAAAATATTTAGGTGTCACTGGCTGGATGGCAGGAGTGAAGTCAACAGACCTCGATCCATCCACTGATCTGAGCCAAGAGGGGAGGGAGGAGTTTCCACCACCAGCAGCTGAGATGTTCCCAGTGGCCAGGACTGAAGCACATCTTTCAGGTTCACCAGTCCCTGCTGTCACCTCCCTGGCTTCCCAAGGACTCTCATGTGCTGGCACTCCGCAAATATGACCCCTGCTTCCCCAGCTGCTGGCATTCATTTGGCATCTAAATATCTTCCCAGGCAGCAAGGTGCTGGCTCCTCGGGTGAGAGGGTGATAAAGGGTGTGATGTCAGGTCTCTTCAAAGGAGATGTGCCCAGTTCAGGTCTCCAAAGCAAAGCTTAAGGGCCAAATGTTTTCCATCCTGCTGGCTGAGTGTTAACATCATGTCCTGTCCCTGGGTTTATATAAAGCACAAAGGAGGTGACTGCAGAGGGCACATTTCTGTGTATTTGCAGTGAGATAGGTGATGCAAGATCCCTGAAATCCCCTCTTGGACTCTCTCAGCACTCCTGTAAGCCGTGTCTGAGCATCCCCGTGGGCAACACAAGGCTGAACGCTCTGCTTCCTGCTCAGCCAACAAAACATGTCTTTTCCAGGGGGACAGGAGGGAAAACTTCCCAACAAAGGCAAAGCAGAGCTGTGCATCTGCTGTGGCACAGCAGGAAACAACTGGAGAAGAAAACAGCTCCTTGGGGCAGAGTCTGAGCCCAGTAGAAACAAGCAGTCCTGGGAACCATGGAGTGGAGGGCTGAGGTGGGCAAGCAGGAGCGTTCTGGGGGATGCAGAGCTGCAGCAGCTCATCAGGCAGGAGAAAGTTGCCTAATCCTCATCGACTGCTGCTTCTGTGAGGTTACAGGGAGTCAATGCAAGGGTTTAAAGAATCTCCTCCTCCCACTCCTCTCCTCATGCAAAGCACTTTCAAACCAGACCAGCTTTTGGCCTGAGAAGCCCAGGAGGGTTGACAAAGGGCTGTGTAGAGGTGAGTGCCCAGGATCAGCTTTCCTAGGGCAGGGGCTGTTGTTGAAGCAGCACAGTGATCCCAAGCCTGAGTTATGGGCTCCCATCCCATGGTATTCACACCACTGGTCACAGCAGCTCAGCCAGCACCTTCCCTACTTGCCTGCCTGTGTGTCTGATCCCCAAGTGTCTGCCTTTGAGATAAGAAGTGTTTCTGGATGGTCCTAAGAAACAGCCCAAGTGTGGCAGAGCAGAGTTGATGTAACTCCTGCTGTGGATTACCCCAGAGCTGTTCCTGCTGCTGTGACTTCAGGCCAAGAGGACTCACAATACATTTAATGTGCATGTTAGCATTCCATTAAATATTGACTATGCTTAAATAAATCATGCAGCCAACTTTCAAGGAAGAAAGTGCTTATTTTGTCAACACAAACTGTCCCTCTGTGCCCTTATCCCTGTTTGTCGAACTATGGCCAGAAAGTTCCCTGAACGAGGTCTTTGTAGCTGGTTTCATATAATGTCACTTGTCTGAAGGAGGCTGAAAACTTGGTTTGGCCTTAAAAAGCAAAATGTCTTAACCTGGGTATGTCAGAAAAATGACTTGAAAACTTTCTTTCAAAGAAGAAATTTGTCAAAACCGACTCTTTCCCGCAAACTGTTTTGACATGAATAAATGTGCATTTTGACAGAGAGATCCTTCAATGGAAAAATCCCAGAAGCATCTCAAACATTCCTGACTTTCTGCATCACAATGTTGTGTGTGCCCTCCAACTGTTCCCAGTGTGACACTGTCTTAGTCTTCATGGACTTTATGTGGGGCAGGTGCTAACTTGGGGGCTTAGCAAGTAAATGTGTCAAAAAAGGTGGATCAGAAGTCTGGATTCAGCCCCTCCTAAACTTTGGAGCTAAAGAAAAAAGGCCAAATAGCACCCAGCTTCCCTCAACAGCCAGTGGGGAGGGACAAACCAAACCTCCTGGCCAGAGGGTGGAGGAAGGTTAAATTTATGTCACAGGATCAATGTAGAGCTTTGCTTTTGCCGTGCTGAGGGACAATCCCCACCTTCACTAGACATTGATTTGGACGTCCTTCAGGTGAGACCCCAGGCTGGGGCTGGGGTGAGGGACAGGCTGCACCACCTCATGCCTTTCTTTCCCTTTTCTGTCTCACCATCACTTTCTTCGGGCTCTGTCTGACCTCCTCTCTCTACATTTGTTTTCACAGCACCTTACAAATAGCTGGTTTTAATAATGTATTGTTCGAGGCCCTTTTATATGCTTTTGGTGCATCAATTATTGAAGCCCAGCACTGGTGTTCTCTGATAATAATGGGGTTTTTTGGTTTGTTTACTCCTGTTGGCCAAATGTTTTATGGAAATGTTGTCACTCTGGCTGCCACAGGACATGCAATTCTTCCCAGCACCTCCCTCAGTGACCTGAGTGCATCACCACCAGCTCTGAGCTCAGCCCACATGGGCTGGACAGGTTTTGATGTCCCCTGGGGTAATTTAGAATCATAGAATAGAATCACAGAATCGACTGGGTTAGAAAAGACCTCCGAGACCATCAAGTCCAACACTTGGGCCAACTCCAGTCCCTTTACCAGATCATGGCACTCAGTGCCACGGCCAAGCTCACTTGAAAAATCTGCAGGGATGGGGAATCCACCCCCTCTCTGGGTAGCCCATTCCAAGGCCTCAGCACTCTCTCTGCAAAGAACTTTTTTCTCATCTGTAACTTCAATTTCCCCTGGCAGAGCTTGAGCCCCCCATGCCCCCTTGTCCTATTGCTGAGTGCCTGGGAGAAGAGACCAACCCCCACCTGGCCACAACTTCCCTGATGTGGCACTTCCAGACAGTGCTGAGGTCACCTCTCAGCCTCCTCTTCTCCAGCACAAACACCCCCAGCTCCCTCAGCCTCTCCCCACAGCACTTGTGCTCCACTCCCTTCTCCAGCCTCGTTGCTCTTCTCTGGCCCCGCTCCAGCCCCTCAATCTCTTGCCTCAACTCAGGGGCCCAGAACTCAACACAACACTCCAGGTGTGGCCTCCCCAATGCAGAGTCCAGGGGAAGGGTCACTGCCCTGGGCCTGCTGGCCACGCAGGAAGAAGCACTAGAGACACACTGAATTCAGTTGGACTCCAAAGTTATGCTGCCTTCTCTTCAAAAGCTGGAAAGGGAATTGGTTCCCATTTTTTTGCTTGCAATGCAATGGCAACCTGAGTGACACCTTGGTTTTTTTCCCATATTATGGTTTTTCCTTTCCCACACTGTTAGCACTGCCCAGTTCCTAATGAGAAAGGCCAGGGAAGGCAGATGAGGGTACCTCCCACTTCCTTGAATAAAAGGGTGTTGTTAGTGCAGGGGCTGTGGAGCAACTTTCCTTCCTTAGGCTGATCCACACTACCTCCTGGTTCCACACTGCCCAGAATTAAAGGGATGAACATTCCCATGCTGTTAATCTGGCAACAGTGTCAGGGAAGCTGCTATAGAGCACAGCACAGCCACAGCTGGACAGATGTCTGACTGCATGAGACACCTCATTTAAACACCAGTCTTGGCACCAGCCTCATGTTTTCCATTCTGGTGAACACAGCAAGCCCTAAAAATTACATGGAGCAGCTGACCATTTGTTGCTGACACATCATGCTTTGGCATCTGGTGGCAGGGGTTGTCAGCCAGCTGCAATGACACTGGCTTGGGTTTGGTTGCTTTTTTGAGAGCATCTCCAAGTGACTTTGTACCTGCATGAAAGGGAAGTGGTTTCTCCATTTAATAAACATGCTCATTTTAGAAGCCCAGCACGGTGGTGTAAATGGCTCCACAGCCATAGGAGATGTGGAACTGGAGGAGAAAGGGGAGGGAAAGACAGGCTCAGCTCCTGAATTTTCCCTTCTGATTTGCCTTGTGATTTCAGGCAATTTGTTAAGCATTTCTGTGCCTCAGTTTCCCCACTGTGAAATTCAGCGATCCTCTCCTACACCTCCAGCACAACACAGCAGAAGGCCATGAGGTTTAAGCTGCTCCTCACCATTGTTAGAGGCCACACAGAGATTTTCTCCTTTCCCTGATGGTTGGCCTTGCTATCCCAAGAAAAGGAATGGAATGTTCTGTATCATCTTCTTGTAAGACCCAGTTCTCACTACCCTCTCTCTGCCTTGTTTGCCCAATGCTGTGGCAGGTCCCAGCCTGTGGCTGCAACTTAGATAATCCCAGGTACCAGAAATGATTAATACTGATCAGCATCTGCAGCACTTTGCAAGACAGTAAAGCAGAGGTGGGTGGGAGCCCCAGGAGCTTTCTGCTCCTTGTGGGGGACGTGGGACTAATGGGCTTCTCCAGGTCATGCCAGACCAGACATTCAGAACTGGAAACTTCCCCAAAAGAGTGTTTGGAGAGGTGTGGGGAGGAGGAGGTGGTTTTGGTGGAGCCCATCCTCCTGTTAAACAAACTGAGTCAGAGTGGAAGGGGGAAATGTAATTAAAGAACCCCCACAGGTTTTATTTTTATGTAACTTTCTCCCTGCCCTGGATTCCCACAGCTGCTTCCTGTCCCACTCCTGCACACTGCCCAGCTCTCCTGTGGGGTCTGGACCCACATCTCCAACTTTCTGTCAGTGCCTTTAAATTACAACCCCCTTCCCAAATCCAGGGAAGTGAGGGCTGTTATTGGACATGGATTCTCCATGGGTTACCCATGACCTCAACCTCAGGCCATGCCAGGAGAGCCCAGAGCATCACTCCCCACCCAGTCTGGGCTTGTCCTCCTCACTGACATGCAGGTCTCTGCAGGTTCCAGGTCAGTTCCTGTGTGCTGGTCATTCCTAAATACCTCCATTAATTGTGCATATGACTAAAAGATTGATGGATTAGAAAGGAGAGCTCTGCCCCCACCCCAATTAGTACTTCATCAAACACAGGCCCTTCCCCTCAGGATGCTGCAGTGGGCTGGGGTGGAGGGGGCTCTCTGCATACCTCTTGGACAGGGAGATAATGGAGTGAGATTATCAGTCAATATTGAAATACAGACAAGATCTAAGCCCTTTCTCAATCTCCAGTCGGTCTATTGTGGCAATGACGCCGTGCCCTGGATCCCTCATTTTTTATCATGCTACATTACCCTCAGGGCTTTTGCCACTTGACCTCTTGACTCTGTTATCTCCATCTTGGAACAAACAAGAAACATTTTATTCCCACCAGCAAACTGTCATTCACATCAGCAGCTTCTGCTGCGAGGCCTCGGCTCCTTTTCCTCCCTTCTCTCACCTGCCCCACTGGGAGCTCAGACTTCCCCAGATGGAAAATACAGGCAGAATAAATCCACTTTCAGACCACTTACTCCTTCTTAAAGTGGCAGGGAAGATTTATGGCACTTTTTTCCCCCTCCATGCCCAATGATTTATTCTTGTCTCTTCCTGGGCGCCTTTCAATCAGTTATAAGAGGAAATAGAAGGTTCTGGCTGAACAAATCACCTGGTAACAGTCAGATCAGGTGATAATTGCAATTAAGATAACTCCTTAGTAACCTTCTGCTGCTCTTGTGCCTTCCTCCACAGTGGAGCTGTGGTTGGAGATACCTCAATAGTTATGAGATATCTTGCTCGTAACTTGAGCAACAGAACAAGTTTTTTAGTACAGGCACCTTTAATATCAATGTAATTCTGTAATTTGCTGGTTCCCTTCTGGTTTTAGTAAATCTTTGGGCACCTTAAGCATGCCAAGCAATCCTGCAGGTAGATTAGATTTGAGTCTAGCAATGAGGGCTTTGGGGATATGTCAGTTCATGTGATTGATGCTGAAATAGCAGTAGAAGTGCTTTGCAAAGGTGCAAACAGCCATATTTTAGGGCAAGGTGTCAGGTTGTTGAGGAGGACCCATAAAGTTACACCTGCAAACAGATCAGTGGTGCTGTTCTTGAACTGGAGGCAGTTGTTAGGACAGGGCTCTGGACAGCAGCACCCACCTGCTCTGGTTGAGCTTTTGGGTTTTCATCTCTTGGTGCACAGAGAAAAACTTAACTGCCCCTTCTTTGGAGGCTTTGCTGTCAGATGGGAGGCAGCAGGACATTGGCACAGGCTGTGCAGGGCAGAATTGCCTTTATCTTTCACTCAGATGCAGCAAAACTCTGTTCCCTCCTGTCCTGAGAAGGAGGACCCCAGCTCCCTGCCTCGGGGGGACCTGCAGGAGGAGGTCAGTGGTAGGAGCTCTCCAACACTCACCCCTTAAGCAACCTGCTGCATCTCAAATCCATTGCCCACTCTTTGCTTGGTTTGGGATGAAATTAGCCCAGAGCCTCGAGCTGTTTGGAGGAAACCCCTTGCACCCACATGGCACCTGCACGAGTGCCTGCCATACCCAGTGGGTACTGTGGCTGGAAAGGCAGGGAACTGTCTGGGATGGCTGAGCAGAGTGGGCTGAGATCTCTGTGATGTTCCTCCTTCCACTGTCACATTGCCCCACCTCTGCACCTGCCCATTTATGCGTGGAGGTGATGACATTCCATGCTCTCCCCACAGGAGCTGAACCCCTTTCCCAGGTGTCCATGAGGAGCACGGCTGCCGAGGCAAAGGGAACGGCATTGATGTCTGCAGATAAATGACTACACCCATTGTAAGGCCTTGGTAAAGCCTCATTGAAATAAATGGCAAAACTCCCAGAGATTTCAAAGGGATCAGCCCTGAATGTTTGTAATTCTCTCCTAGACTTATCATATATCCTCAGCACTGCGTGCTATTTCCATAACAAGAGGTATGGCATTCCCTTACTTCCATGTTTGTTAAGTAACAAAGAGAGATTTCAACGCCTGTAGGCTTCCCAAATTTGTCAGGCACCGAGCAGTCTCCCCCTGGCTCCATGGGAGCTGTTCCCAGCACAGCCCCTCGTTAGAGCCCTGACGGGACGTTGTTCCGATGCCATGAATATGCATCAGGGCTGCGCTTGGGGTTTTGTTGGCATCAACAGTGACTTTGGCATTAATGGTCTCCGGGGCTGTTTTAATCAACGTGCACATTTCTCGTGTCAGCTTATTTCACTTCACCCGTTATTATTTTATTTACAAATATTCTGGCAATTGCTTGGATTTGTTCTGTCCCATGTGCCTGCAATTTTCTTCTCTCTGCTCTGAGCTGTTCCCAAGTCAGGGGCTGTGGGTTTCCTTGCTTTGTCATAGGGAAGGATCAAATTTACCCTCCACCAAGCTTTGCTTTGCCTCATTCCCCGTTTCAAAATGTTGATCAAAGAGGGAGGGGGTTTTCCTCAAATGAGATTTACAACAGCATGTGGAGTCTCAGGCACCGAGGTTCAAATGGTCTAGACAGATAGGCAGGAGTGCCAAGGCCACCAGGGATGTGCCTGAGCTTTCCAGCAGGAGCTCTGAGCCCATCTCAGAGCTGCAGGATTTATTGGATCTGGTCAGGGGAGGACAGGAATTAGCCCAGTGCTACCAAGATATGCCGAGGGAGCTCCTGGGGAGATGCTCCCAAGGCCCTGGGAGAGATGGCTGCTGAGAAAGCCCAAAGGAGAAAGGATTGATGAGCTGGAGGTCAGGAGAGGTTGATGGTGCAAGCTGGGGAGGAGAAGCTGGGAGCTGAGCTGGCAGTGCTTAGAGGATCCAGCCAAGAGGGCAGGGGTGCCTCTGTGTGTGCCGCAGGGAGGAAGATGAATTTTGCAACGATAATTTGGACAGGCTGAAGTGGAGAGTGGGGAGAAGAGTCTACAATGCTTCAAATAAACACCCTTGTCACGTCCAGCACGTCACTGCATGCTTAGGGGGTGGGAGCAGAGGTCTTTTCCGGTCCTAGAGAGAGCACTTTCCCTCCAACCACTCACCAGAATTGGTGTTTTAAAAGAAAGGTGCCTGCCAGGAATTCAAAAATAAGTATTCAATTGGTGCTCATGTGCCTTGGCAACATTTCCCATCTCAGCTGCCAAGATGTCCAAACCTGAAACGAGCAGCACAGCATCTTTAATAATTCACTGACGGATGTTTTTAAAAAATGTGTGGTTTATATTCATACCAGGGCTGACCCTCCCTCCCCTCTTCCCCATCTCCCCTTCCTCTCCTTTTCTTGCAGGTGGTCTATTTAATTTCAATTTCAAGCTGTTGCCTCCTGCTTTGGTTCAGCAAAATGACGTGTCTTGACCTATTCATTTCATGTTTCCAAAATCTTTTACATTTCCTGCCTCCTCCACTCCCCCCCTCCGCACTTGAAAAGAAAAAACCAATTCCAACTCACAAAATGAAGACTTTCCCCGCATCTGTAGAAAATCTGGCCTCACTTATACCTGTAAAAACAGTTGTTTCCCTTACAGGAAATGGCTTGCTTCAACACCTGAATTTTGTTTTGGGTTTTTTTCCATCCTGGTGAGATCTTGATAAATCTCTGCCTGATTTTAGGATGAAATGGAGAAACTCCATGAAGGATAAGTTGATTCTTTAGCCTTCTAGAGCAGAGGATTTCACTTTTCTCTATGAGACCCTTAGCTGTTCCCAGCTGAGGCTCAAACTGAGATGAGGGCTTTGTGGTGGGCAAAATAAGTGAGAGGACCAGGTCCCTGTCCCCTGGGATCTTGCAGGAGACAAGACCAGCCTGACATGGGTTGAGAAGGGGTATTTTGTCATCCTGGGGACAAATTCTGGAGCAGAAACCAGGATTCAGCCTCCTGCTGTCAGCTACCCAACTTCAGCCCCTGGGTCAGGAACTGAGTTGAGGATGTATCTCCCCATGTTTTGGATGGCTGTTGGTCAGCTACAGGTGATTTTTGACCTGTTGCACCTCAGCTGGTATTGAAGAAGGAACCTGGGGCTGTCAAGGGGCTGAATCCATGACCTCAACCCACGAGGCAAAGCCAAGATTCCACTGCCTGCTGGGCATGGTGTGGATGTTGAGGAGATGACAGTGAGCAGAAACACTTGCTGTCCTGTGCAGAAACAAAGGTCTTTCCTTGGAGAAGACATGGGGGGAATTACTGACCCCCCCCCTCCCACTGGTGGGCAGACAGGGCTTGGCTTCATGTACCAGAGAACAGGAGGGGTTTGTCCCCTCAACAGGGATTTCCTGAAGAAAAACACTGGGAGAGGTCTTTGCCTAATGTAAAATTCTCAGTAATCATAACTGACACTGCTCTGTTGGAAATGGGGCTGTAGGTATGGACTNTTCCCTGATGTGGCACTTCCAGACAGTGCTGAGGTCACCTCTCAGCCTCCTCTTCTCCAGCACAAACACCCCCAGCTCCCTCAGCCTCTCCCCACAGCACTTGTGCTCCACTCCCTTCTCCAGCCTCGTTGCTCTCTCTGGACCTGCTTCAGCCCCTCAATATCTTTCCTGAACTCAGGGAATCCATGGGATTGGCCAGTTTCCTTTCCTGCTTTGGCAGCATTAACGTCTGCTTTGTTTGTCTCCACTTTGAAGATATTGCCTTTCACATTTTCCATCTGTACACGACTGTCAGTGTGTTTGTGTGTCTACCTCAACATACAGAGATACCTGATTTGAGTTCACCTTCTTTAACACAAAATGGAATCATTTAATATAAATTATACAGAAAATCATCCCCCACATGCCATATGTCATCTGCCACCTCTCCTTCAAACCCAGCCCCACAAAGCTCAGCCCCTGGGCTGCACAAACCTTGTTCTCTGCCACTGCAGACCACACAGCTCTGGCAAACTGCGCTCTGGGGAGAGGGTAGGAGGTGTTGAAGCCCCTCTATGAGCGGAGTGAAAGTTGCTGTAGGGTCTCTGTGGTCTGTGGTGCCTGTGTGAGTGGTGGTTCAGGGGCTCGGGGCTGTTAGGGAGCTTAAATTTTCATTTCCTGTGTGGTTTCATATTAGGTATGGTATGCACCGTGGAGGTTAATTGAGACACAAAGCAATGGTTTATGTACATGCTGGGCTTCCAGAAATAACTGGTGGCAAGGTAGACACCTCAGCAGCAGCTTTTCCAAGTCTCCAGAGAGCCTGGCTGTCAAGAACAGAGATGTTTCAATGTTTGGTGTTCAGAAACTTCTTTTAGGTTTCCCTGCTGTGGACCCCAAAGGAGGAAACACTGAAGATTAATAATTTGATGAAACCCCAAGTCTTCCTGTTCAGAACAGTCTTGTGTTCTGAAAGAATAAAATTTGCAAGGCTGAAAGAGCAAAGCAAGTGCTACTGTAGGTGTTGAGGCTTATGGAGTATCAGAAAGGTGTTCCAGCAGTGACTTCTCCTGGCTCCCTCCCTTCTCCCCAGCATCCCCCATGTTTATGAGGTGCTCAGCTCCATGATGTTCTCCCCCTGCTCTGCTGCATGACAGGGCTCTGAGATCCTCTGTCCTGCCTGCCAACTTTTCTCCAGCTTTTTAGCCATGTTAATAAACAGGAGTGTTTGGAGCTCATGGCAGTGTGAGAACAGAGGACCAGAGCCAGCAAAATTATTTCCATGAAAAGGAGATATTTTGTTTTCCTGGCATGTGTTCCCTGCATGCTCAAACAGGCTTTTGAGCCAGGATGCAAAATTGCCACAGGAAGGAGCAGAGAGAAGGAGAGACACAGTGTGTCATCCCCACTTCAATTTGGGGAGGAGAAGGATTAGGGAATGATGAGCATCTTCATGTCTGCTAAAGGCAGAGGGAAGTGGGGGGGAGTTTCTTGCTTTCTTCTCCAGTTTTGAAGGGGAAAATCTAAACTGAAAACCCTCCATCACCCCCACTGCATGTTAAAGGAGGGACTTGCTATAATTGCATCTATAATAACTTGTATCCATGCATTAAATAGGACAAGGCTCATTCTGTGTCTTGGACTATCCTGGCACAGCTCAGCTCACTTCATGCAATTGCTTGTGGGCAATCCCTGGGATCTTCTGATCCCCTTCTCATGCCTGGACAGGGCCTTGGAGATGGTTTAGTTTCGTGAGTCAACACCCTGCTAAAGCACACACATGCAGTGGTCCAGGAAGGACCATCATGAGTCACAGGTACTATTTATTTTCTTAACATAGATATAACCAAGAAGACCAGATCTATGATGCCCTTCCTCTCAAATCAGGGTAGACACCATTGCTTGTGGTTTGGGGTTAGTAAGAAGCAGGGAAGACCTGGTTAAAGCACGCAGAACAGGAAATTCAAAACTTCATTAAAAATAGAGCTTCCTGCTCAAAACCTGCTTCAGCACCCACAACTTTGGACAAATATATACATCAAGGATACATTAGTCTCTCTCTAGGGCTGGGATGGGAAATATGGAAGATAAGAATCCTGGAAATCAACAACTTTGCAGGATTTGAGGCAGAACACAAATCTCATTTAGGTGCTCCCTTTGTCCAGACCATGAGCAGTTACTGCAATGCATTTTGGTCGTGTCTGCAAGCGAAGCAGGGAGGAATGGTTTGATTTCAGGTTGGTGTTTAAGTCAAGCTGAGATCAGCAGCAGGTGGTGAACCCTTTGCACTGGATTATGACTCCAAGGTCTTGCTTTGGTCCCTCAGTGGAAAGCAAGGGAAGGACAGGATGGCAGCCAGGGAGCTCTTCAGTTCTGACCAAGGTCTTCCAGTGTACCTGTAGGATGATGCCAGGAGCAGTGGAGGTTTCCTCCATGCAGATCTCTGCGTTGGCATCATCCTTAAGCTCCTGACCATAAGAGCTTCAGCTGCAACTTGAGTTGGAGTCCCCATCCCTGGAGGTGTCCAAGGAATGGCTGAATGTGGTGCTCAGTGCTCTGGGCTGAGGGACAAGGTGGGGACAGGTCATAGTTGGACTCAATGATCTTGGAGGTCTTTTTCCAACCTTAATGATTCTGAGATTCTGTGATTCCAGGTATGGGAAAGGACTCAACTGAATTGTGCTGGTGGCTTTCCATGATAATGCACCTCCTGGAGGTAGAGATGATTTTTGAATGCATTTATAGGCCTAGGTCTAATATTACAGTTGGTTAAAACTTGGCTGTAATAATACCAAGGTCATGGGTTCAATCCCCTGTGTGGGCCATTGAGTTAAGATTTGGACTTCATGATCCTTGTGGGTCCCTTCCAACTCAGAATAGTCTGGGATTCTGTGAAAGTGAAAGAACCTTCTTTAAAAAGTACACAATAAAATATATCATGCTGAAGACATAGTTTTGAGCATTGGGAAAACAAACCCTAAGTGGTGCTTTATCCCCTGAAACTCATTCTTTCCTCATGACTACCAAATAGTGTGAAATCCTCAGAAATCCCTTTAAAATAAAAAATATGGATTTTATTTCTGTAGTGTGACGAGTTGCATGACTCAACACACAGCTCAGTATTTGAGTCATAATACTCAGAGCTTCCCCTCAAGTCATCCATCCTGCCCCTGTAGAAGCCAAGACGTTGATCTTTTTAATGATTAGCCTTGAGCAAGGCTGTGGCAAAACCAAGTGTGATAAGATCTCACACACGTGCTACATGGCTACTTTTGCAGATAGCTGGTCTTTCAGTAGACACAACATCTTAATTAAGTTCTATTCTCACTGCATTTGCCTCCATTTGCCAGGAAACATTGTCAAGCCTGCAGGATTTTACTCTCTGTCAAGCAGAGGGTCCTGCCACAAACCAGCTTTTGAGAAGCCCTTGCTCAGTGTGACTCACAGACTCAAGGAAGTGTTGTCTAGACAAGACCCCTGGTTTTTAAGCCACAGCTATGAGTGGGAGAAGTGAGAGAAGCCAAGCTTTGTCAGCAGGAGGGATGGACTGCAAAGCTGTGGGGTGTCTGTGAATGCTGGATTGCTCTGGTGCCCACGTGGCACTTCCTTCAAGAGGAAAACTCACACCCTGATGGGAGGTAACACATCCTGGTACTTGCTGGGTGATAACAAGGACAGAGGTTCTCAGTCTGTGAAGTTCACTGAGCAGCTGGAGCAGGTGGTGATGGGAGTGGATGGACTCTGGGCCCCTGAGTTGAGGAAAGAGATTGAGGGGCTGGAGCAGGGCCAGAGAAGAGCAACAAGGCTGGAGAAGGGAGTGGAGCACAAGTGCTGTGGGGAGAGGCTGAGGGAGCTGGGGGTGTTTGTGCTGGAGAAGAGGAGGCTGAGAGGTGACCTCAGCACTGTCTGGAAGTGCCACATCAGGGAAGTTGTGGCCAGGTGGGGGTTGGTCTCTTCTCCCAGGCACTCAGCAATAGGACAAGGGGGCATGGGGGGCTCAAGCTCTGCCAGGGGAAATTGAAGTTGGAGAGCAGAAAAAACTTCTTTGCAGAGAGAGTGCTGAGGCATTGGAATGGGCTGCCCAGAGAGGGGGTGGATTCCCCATCCCTGGAGGTTTTTCAAGTGAGCTTGGCCGTGGCACTGAGTGCCATGATGTGGTAAAGGGACTGGAGTTGGCCCAAGGGCTGGACTTGATGATCTGGGAGGTCTTTTCCAACCCAACTGATTCTATGATTCTGTGATTGTATGACTCAGTGTGGTACTTCAGCCCTTTACGTAGTCCATCTTGGTCTTGCACATTTGCAGACACACTCTGGGCAGCACCAGCTCTACTTGTGGGTGTTTGCTTTGGCATGATGGCACAAGGCATCCTGAGCTTTCACTTGTGCCCAGAAGTCTCACAATCCCTGCAAGTACAAGTGGGGTTATTACCTTATGTAGAGAATCTTATTTATTAATCATTATAAAAACCCCAAACTCTTTCAGAGCCAATAAACTGAGTTTTACACCATCTCATCTTCTGGCTTCAAAGTAGAGTTCAGCGAAGGAGACACTGTCAGTGTTTGGATGATGAAGGGTAGGAAAAGCTCAGCTCTAATTAATGTATGGAGTTGTTGTCTCACAGCAGAGAAGGGCCATGGCTGCATCTACCCAAGGAAGTGATTAACAAAGGGAACAGCTGAACTGGGACTGAAAATAGCTCAGCATTTGCAAGAGATGGGCTAACCAATGTCTGCTTGGCAAAACCTCCGAGGTTAGGCTGCCTTGGGACTGGTTACATCATTTCTCATTCAGCAGCATGGATTTGTTGATGTTCAGAGGTGATTAAATGTCAGATAAAAGGGTCATGAAGCTGAGTCTGTGTTGATAATTCAGGTTTGGGCTACATTTTCAGCACCTTTTGAATTGCAGATAGCTTTTCAGATGAGCCTGGACAGAGGGAGACCTTTCTAATGTGCACAGTGTGGAAAAATAAAAAATAAATATCAAAGCTTTGAAGTCCCAGCTGGCGTTTCCTGCTTCTAAACCACCCAGTTTGGGTAGAGGACTGGATTTTCTTTCATAAACTCCCAATTGTAGTCAACTGAATGGAATTCTGAGATTTTACTTGGCCGAGTTTCCAAGCCAAGTCAACTGCTTTGTTCTGGAGAGCTGGAAAATGACTTGATGGAGCTCAGAATTGCCTTCTTGGTGTCGTCTCGCTGCAGAGAATCCTTTTTCCTTCTGGGCAGGAACACACAGATGTGTTTCTGAGTTAGCAAAAAACCATTTGAAACTTAGGCACGGCAAAAATCAAAAGCCTGTAAAGCAATGATATCTCCTGAGCCAAGGATGTTTTTGCTGCCAAGTGCCTGCTAGTTTGGAAATCTTGGAGGTTTCCAGGGAGAGATCCATGGCTATCTTTCAATATGAATGATTTTGCACTGTAGGAATATTGTAAAGGAGTGCCTGGCGTGGAGAAGTAATTACACTTGTCTTCAAATGAGTCTCTAACTCTTTCAAGGTTAAAGAGTCCACAGTGGACCTCTAACTTTATTCAGATTTATATTCTTGTGAAATTCCTTTGACTTCAATTATTTTGTGTATTACTCTTAAAAAAGGGAATATACTGTCCTTCCATTCCTCCCCCCATCCATCAACCTAATCTAATTTAATCTAATCTGTCCTAAACTGAAATAATGAAGACAGACAACCCTTCAGAACCAAACACAATTAATTCATCCACAGCTGAAATGAATTTTCTTTTTTCATTTGGAATTTACTTCTTTACTTGGACGAGGCCTAAATTTTTGCTATAACTTTAGTAGGAGCAGATTATCATCAAATCCAATGTACAGCACAAATAGCTGTGTGTAAACAGAAAATGTGGTTACTTTTTCCAAGTTAAAAATCAAAATATTTCAAAATTTAATGTCACTGCCTACCTTTAACTCTCCCTCTCCTCAGGAATTTGCTACTAATGTGGGATATCCCAACAGGGAACTCTCCAAAATAATTTGGGTTCAATTTTTTCATCCTGCCACTTGGCATTATTACAGGGAATCTCTAATATATGGGAGAAATACCCTTTTCCTGAGCAGTTTTCTTTCCAGGGGCTCTGTTGTCCCCCCCAGGACTGGATGGATGCACAGAGTGCTCTAACAGAGCTGCAGAGGGAGGAATGTGCAGCTCTCAGGGCTTGTCTAGCATGGGAAGAAGAGATTTAATATTAGAGGCAGGAGCTGCTCTTTCCAGTTCAGAAAATCATTTCCAGCCTATCCCATGTCATTTTGGAAAAGGTTTAAGCTAAAAGTTTAAGGGAAAGGTTTAAGCTGGAGTGCACAGCACATGTCCCCAGGCCACCAGGCTGTTTGGTTGGCTCAATCTACCAGTAAATGCACCAGTATAATGCAAAACCCTGAGCTGGGAAGGCAATCAAGGCCCTGGTTCACTGAGAACAGGCAACCCTTCAAGTGGAAGAGAAAAAAGCTGAGGTTAACTCATCTCACCGGGGCTTGAGCAGGGAAAAATCCTCGGAAGTCCTATCAAGGTGGACAGTAATCCCTGTCTTGACCAGAAAAGTAACTTGGGATGGCTGCTGTGCTGACACAGGAATCCCATTACCATAACTGAGGTGGGATTAGGATTAAATTGGTGTTAAATCCACTCCCACTTTTCTCCCAGTTCACCCAGAGGTGGAATAAAGATGCGAGAAAGGCACTGGGGAGGAGGAATTTTGTTACTCAGTTTCCAGCGTCTGGTTTTAGGCTGAGCCTTTATTTGTAAATATTATAGAATCATAGAATGGATTGGGTTGGAAAAGACCTCCCAGATCATCAAGTCCAACCCTTGGGCCAACTCCACTCCCTTTACCACATCATGGCACTCAGTGCCACGGCCAAGCTCACTTTAAAAACCTTCAGGGATGGGGAATCCACCCCCTCTCTGGGCAGCCCATTCCAATCCCTGAGCACTCTCTCTGCAAAGAAGTTTTTTCTCATCTCCAACTTCAATTTCCCCTGGCAGAGCTTGAGCCCCCCGTGCCCCCTTGTCCTATTGCTGAGTGCCTGGGAGAAGAGACCAACCCCCACCTGGCCACAACTTCCCTGATGTGGCACTTCCAGACAGTGCTGAGGTCACCTCTCAGCCTCCTCTTCTCCAGCACAAACACCCCCAGCTCCCTCAGCCTCTCCCCACAGCACTTGTGCTCCACTCCCTTCTCCAGCCTCCTTGCTCTTCTCTGGCCCCGCTCCAGCCCCTCAATCTCTTGCCTCAACTCAGGGGCCCACAACTCAACACAACACTCAAGGTGTGGCCTCCCCAAGGCAGAGTCCAGGGGAAGGCTCACTGCCCTGGCACTGCTGGCCACGCTACTTTGGATCCAGGCCAGGATGCCATTGGCCTTCTTGGCCACCTGGGCACACTCTTGGCTCCTCTTGAGCTTCCTGTCCCTCAGTCCCCCCACGTCCCTTTCTGCCTGGCTGCTCTCCAGCCACTCTGTGCCCAGCCTGGAGCGCTGCAGGGCTTGGGGTGGCCAAAGGACAGGACCCAGCACTTGGCCTTGTTGAACTTATGGGATGCTATGCATATGTTTTTGTTATAAGGCTTCAGTGAGCATCTTTTCTCTCCTGTCTTTGGCAATTTACTCTGTCCATGTGTGGTTTTCCCACGTGCTCAGGCAGTGACACCTCGGAGAGGAAGAGGAAGGGACCCTGCATTGCTGCTCAGGTGAAACAACACACACTGGACTTGCAGCTTTTGGTGTAAGTCTACTGAATTTACCCTGATCTGTGGGAATGGAGTAGGGAATGGTGTCCCCTTCTGTGTATTTATTGGGAGATTTCCCTGTGGAAGGTGAAGAACAAGGAATGGGTGAAAACGCCACGGGTTTAGATCTCCAAGGAAAACCCTATGAACTGTGCCTGTGTTCTAAACCCTGAGAACTCCAAAATCAAAGAGTTTCATGAGCCCTCGAACTCCATCAGGCTTTGCCTTGCCCAGGGGAAAGCCCCTAGTTTGTTTTCATCCCCTTTTTGTTGCTTGGGCTCTGTTTTATGAGCAGGGAAACACAGCTGTACAACCTCTCCCATCTCAGTGTAATTGCATTAGACACTTGCAGGCCTTCAGATTGCCATTCAGGCTGGTATATAATGAATTTACTTGACATGCAGAGGTCCTTATGTCACAAAAGCTTTTCTCATTATATTTGAGTTTTTACTTGTTTATTGAGAGGCTCCAAACCCTCACTCTCTCCCCAGAGTGGCAGAAGTGCTGCAAGAAGCTGCCTTTTAGTGCAATATTCATCAGAAAAGGCCCACCTGGCTCTAACTTTCATTTTCATTTGCAGCTTGCAAGGGAAGATTTGGCTGGGAATACCTGCTGTGAGGAGTCAGAACTGAGAGACAACATAGATGGGGGTGATTCTTTATAACTGGCAGTGTAATATTCTCCCTGAGGTGTGTGGGGACACCTGGGGGTTTTATCTTCCCTTCCCAGTAAGATTAAGCAATATTAAGCAGTGGGTGCACCTTTGTCCTCATTGAAGGTGGCAATTAATCCCATGATCTGGTCTTGATAAATCCTGTAATGAATTTAGGCACATGCAGTGGAGTCATTGCTGGGTCCTGGATTCGCCAAGTTCAGCACACAGCACAGGTTGCAAAGAGCTCCTCAGGGTGCAGTAAAGAGTGCCTAAAGCCTTCATCCTTCAGCAAGGTGGGAGCAGGGATCTGGTATCATGGCAGTAGGCAAAGCTGTGCGAAACCCCAAAGGGCCACAGAAAGGATGTGAGTGTTCAATTCCCCATCCACTTTGGTCCTATTACCCTTGGGAATATTTGTGATTGTACTCTCCAGAGTCTGCATCAGTGCTGGGGGCCATCTGGGATCTCCAGAAAGAGTCGTCTGCTCCCAAAGAGCTTTGGGCAGGTGGGGCACCTGCAGGCTCTGCATCTTGGCAAGTGTCCCCTGCAAACCAAAGCCCAAACCCTCCTCTCTGCAGAAGAGCTCAGAGGGATTTTCACAGACTGCCTTTTAGGAGCCCCCTTTGGCCCCAGGTCCCTCTGCCCAGATGTGGTGGGAGAGCCCCAGTCCTTCCTGATTAGCCCCTATCGAAGGCTGAGCCTGGGGCGCTGCAGCACCTCACTAATGATCCCTGCCCATTGTCCAGGGGCTCTCTGGGAGTGATGTGATGTGATATTGCTGCTTCTCCGAGGTGCTGGGGGCTCTGGCTGGCTCCTCTCTGCAGCAGGGCCGGGCTGGGAGCAATGTCTCACATGAATGAGATAAGAGAAGACAAAGCAAATGGGGAAGAAAGGAAGCTTGTAGCTTTTCAAGTTCAATGAGGCTTACCAGGCTTTCGGGGGCCTCTTCAAATCAGAGGCCGAGTTAAAAGAACATGCAGAATTCAAAGCCTGTCCTTTTCCAGGCCCTCTGCCGGCTTTGAAAATCCTCCCAATTCATGTTTACTCTTGTTTCTCCCCCTCCTCCCCCTCTGCCCCACCTTCCCCATGCAGACACGCACTCAACCCATCTCCTCGTGGGCAACCATCCCCCAAAATCTGTTCAGAGCAGCTCCTGGTCCAGTGATGCCCAGCCCCAGGAGCAGGTGGGGTGGCTGTTTCCATGCCCCAAATCCTGAATGTGGGATGTATGCAAATGGCAGGGAATGGTGGGCAACATCAGAAAAGGATACAATGGACCCCCTAATCCCTCATTGCCCAGAGCTGTCTCTCACCCCAGAGAAACCCAGCATCAGAATGGGGTATAAACAGTTCCTTCCCATGGCAAACATTAAAATGTTCCTTTTGATGGCAGACATTTACTTTGGAGAATTGCTGGATGGGGAGCACAAAGACTGAGTGCTTTCCTCCTTGGAATTTCAGAGTGAGCCACCAGTTTCTGGGAGCAATCAAGGGCTGCAAGTGGGAGGACCCAGAAGGACAGGGAGGGTTGAAACCTCCATTTTTGCAGCTTTGGAAAATGACAGTGTGACTTTGCTTGCAAAGGGAGGTCAAAGCACCTGAGACACTTCCCGAAGTAAGGGCTCTGCAGTGAGGGGTGTAAGACTGGCTCAGGTGGGATCCATGTCTGGCTGTTCAAAGGAGAGGGTGCACTGGGCTGCATGGCCCCATGTCCAGCTCACCCTCATCTCCTGGGCAGGCACAAGGCTTTATTGTTACTGGCAAGAGGACTCTGTAAGTTTAGGGTCTCAAAGTCCATCAGGTAAGTGCAAAGGACCTTTGCCCATCTGCTTTTCCACTGGCTCTGCTGGTGGTGTGACTTCTGCTCGGCCCATATTCCTCCTGTTTTTCCCACCACTCTCCAGCTGGAAGCTCTGACCATGAATTTCTGAGGAAAGGCAGTCAAAGACGTGTCAGAATGGAAATTGCCCATATACATGAAGAGAAGTTCAACTCAGGTGTGTGGCTTCTTCAGCTCTTGCAGCCTGATGTGTTTTGCCACTCCTGAGCTCCAGAAACCGGGACTGGGAAATGTCTTCTCCCAGTCACTCTTCATGTGTTTTACCAATAATGGACCAAGCTTGTGACCCCCAGTCCCTGACTGACTGTGGCTTCGCCCTGGCTCTGAAACCAAAACTATGCAAATGGGACAGATTCAGAGCCTTCCTCTGACCTTGTGCTGCTCTGGAAAACTTCACCAGCCCCTTTCCTTGTCTCGAAATATGTTGTCCTGTCCAAAGAGAGAATCAGTGCTGAAGGCTGAGGGCAAACTAATGCTAACAATTTCTCTTTTTTCCTTTTTTTTTTTTTTTTTTGCATGGGAGCTCAGTGCATATTTAAAAGAGAACTGTTGGCTGTTTGTACCTCTAGGTTCATACTATTCACAGATCTTGGGCATAGATCTGTAATTACCACCTTTTCACCTGGACTAGCCTTATAAGAAGGAAGAAATGGCAAAACTCACCTCTGACAGTCTGCTTGCTGTCACCCAGCAAGGTGTGAAACACCCCTGTGGGTTTTCCAACCTTTCCCATGCCCAGGTGGCAGCAGGGATGTCCCATTTTGACACAAACCTTGGTGCTGGAAGGAGCAGAGGGAGCATCAAGTTCCAAGAGCAAAGCCCAGTTGGTCAGCAGAGACTTAGGAAGGATATATGTTCTGCTGCACACCTAACAAGGACCTCAAATGGAAAAGAGCTGCCAATTCTTTTAAGAATTATCACTTATGTTTAGGTGGTTTTTTTGGAACAGGGCTGTAAAAGTGACTGTGAAGCATCACCTCCCAACCTTTACTAAACAATGGGAGATTTGCATTCTAACTCCTGGCACTTTTTAGGACATTGTCCACAGAGTCAGCAACTGCTGAGTTTCTCTCCCTTCCCAGCCATGCAAATGAGCCAGACGGGTTAATGAAGGCACAGGGGCGGGGGAAGAGGGATGTGACAATCACGGAGAGTCCCCCAAGTGGAGGGGGAGCTGCAGCCCCCATTGAATGCAGCAGAGCTCTCTCTCATTCGCTGCTGTGCTCTGTGGCCCCTTTGAGCACGGCGAGGATTCTGCAGCTCAGAAACACAGAGGTGGATTGTGCCTCGTGGCCTCAGTTGTCAGAGAGCAGCAGGGAGATGACAGATCAGGACCGGCTCCTCAGCTGACATGAGTTGCTGAAGTGTCACTGACCTTGTGTGGCCCTTTGTCACTATTGTCTCAGCTCCTCTGAAAAGAAACCCTCGGTCTTGTTCTTCTGCTCTGGGCTGGGAAACTGGTTATTATTATGCCCTGGCCTTTGGGTGATGAAAATATGTGCAGCTTTTGTCACACTTTTCTCTATCCCAAGTGCATTTCCCCCCGCTTTTGCTATTCACACTTTGTGTGAAGCTGGTGTTCATTAAACTGGCAGAGGCTGGGGGAGTGCAGGCAGAGAGCCAGGTACACCTCAACCCTGCCTGTCAAAGCCTGCCCCTGGTCCCCACAGGGCTCAGCCAATGCACCCCAAATCTGATGGGCCCCCCAGACAGGTGCTTCTGGGGCCCCCAGACAGGTGCCAGCACAGTGGGCACCCACCCCAGCCCTCCATGCACCTCCACCAGGCCAAATTCTGGGGTGGGGAGGTTTAAGAGGGACAAATGCCCAGAAGAGATGAGGAAGTTCATCAAACTCATTTCCATAAGTTTCTGAACCACTGACTCAAGACAGGGCAGGACAGGCTAGGCTAGGCTAGGCTAGGACAGTACAGAACAGGATAGGATAGGATAGGATAGGATAGGATAGGATAGGATAGGATAGGATAGGATAGGATAGGATAGGATAGGGTGTATCCATATCTAAATAGATACACTGAATATCTCTGGGAGATCATATTGCCTGCTTTGCTCTGCTGTTTCTCTTTCTCTTTGCATCACCATCAGCCTTTGCCTCACTACAAAGTGAGTGTGGCTCCTCATCCCTGAAAGGTTTCCATCCCTGGAAGTGTTAAAGGCCAGGTTGGATGGGGCTTGGAGCAACCTGGTCTCATGGAAGGTGTCCCTGCCCATGGTAGGTGTGTTGGACTAGGTGGCCTTTAAAGGTCCCTTCCAACACAAAGCATTCCATGAGTCCATGATAGAACACATTATGGTTCTTTAAGTGAGGAGCAATATCTGTGATTGAGGCTTCTTATTGCTAGGGCTGACGCCAGTGTTTGAAATATATCTTGGGGGTTGTAGCAGCTTTGCTAATGCTTGTGCAAGAAATAGACTTTAGAGCAGTTACTCCTGATTTATGCAAAGTGGGAGAAGGATTGGAAGAAAACCTGAAAAGCAAGTGTCAGTGTCCTTCAAGACTCTTTTAAATGGGGTCAGGAAAAGCAATTTAAGGGGAAGCAAAGGGCTAAATATGAATCATCTGGAAAAATCCCCCTGTGAGACATTCAGTGTGAGACAGTGGATCAGCGGTACCAACACCTTTCTGCTGACAGGCTGGAGGAGGGTTGAGCCATTTAATTACCTCATGTGACAGCCTTAGTCCTAAACAATTAGACTACAGATTTAAAAAAAAAAAAAGGCCAGATGTCATTCATAAAGTTATTCTCAGATCCTGGCAGTGAGTTGGCATCCATAAAACAAATACAATTTTGTAAGAGAGGTCTTGGGAGTGAGGTGGTCATAATGCCTGGCCCACTGGGGTGGCGTCATGGCATTGAATCATAGAATCATAGAATGGATTGGGTTGGAAAAGACCTCTGAGATCATCAAGTCCAACCCTTGGGCCAACTCCAGTCCCTTTACCAGATCATGGCACTCAGTGCCACGGCCAAGCTCACTTGAAAAACCTCCAGGGATGGGGAATCCACCCCCTCTCTGGGCAGCCCATTCCAATCCCTCAGCACTCTCTCTGCAAAGAAGTTTTTTCTGCTCTCCAACTTCAATTTCCCCTGGCAGAGCTTGAGCCCCCCGTGCCCCCTTGTCCTATTGCTGAGTGCCTGGGAGAAGAGACCAACCCCCACCTGGCCACAACTTCCCTTCAGGTAGTTCTAGACAGTGCTGAGGTCACCTCTGAGCCTCCTCTTCTCCAGACTAAACAACAAGTTTGGTGTGTTTGCCAAACTCACTTGAGAGAGGTTTCAGATTCCCCCTTCATGGGGCAGGAATCAGGCAGTGATGGGCTGCAGCACCTGGTCTTCGGTGAGGCTTGGTTTGAAGGCTGTGGCCAACCACTCAGCCATGTGAATCCAGTTGTCTGGTAGCAGATGTCTTTGACCTGTAGCTCATGTGTGCTCATCCAGAGGCTAAAGACAACTTTTCTGAGAGCAAGGAGTGAAATGTGCCCTTTTCCTCCCTAAATTCTTCTGCATTGCCCTGGTGGTTGTTGTTATCATGAACTGAAGTCAAGCCACGCTCAGGACACTTCCCTGTGACAAAGACCATCCTCTTCTGTTTCCTTGGGGGGTATCAACAGGCCACAAGGAGGTTTGAAGTAGATCTAAGAACAGAACTTTTCCTCAAAAATGGACCAGGAGGTGAAAGGAAGCCAGTGCAGCATCACTGGGCTGTGTGAATTCAGCACTTCTTTAAAGCTGTAAAGGTGAAACCACCAGCAAAGATGAGACTAAGCTGTGGATGCAGCTCTAATTTATGCAAAAGTTCAAAGTTCTTCTCTTACAGTTTGAAGACAAATTTTTCTTCACTGCCACAGGGAAAATCTGACCATAACCTTGGGAGAGTTCAGAGAGGGTCATTAAGTGTGAATGACTTTGGAAGATGGTTTGAACTTCTCTGGGTGTCTTGTGTCATGGAGTTTGGATAAAAACCGTTTGTTTTTCAAAAGCTGTCAGGGCTCCTGGTTTCTGTCAGAGCCTGGGAACTCACTGTCCAGGGGTTTTCCCTGCTTCCACATCCTTCTGCCCTCCCTCCACAGGTGGGGAGGTTGCAGCAAAGACCAGTGTTCATCCAAGGTGACACTGAGCATGTTACTCCAGTCCCCTGTTGATGGGTCAGCTGTCACTGTACAGCCAGTCTTTGCCTGGATCCTGCTGGGAAATGTTCCTGCTTTACCAGTATCCACAATTTCCATAGGGTTTTTCAACAGTCTTATCAGAAAGGCCAGCAAATAAACAACCTGTCTGAACTGGATTCTTTCTTTGCTCCAAGAAAGAGCTCTGTGGATCAGGGTCAAAGCCAAGAGATGCCCTGGGAGGAGCTTGCACTTGGCTGCCTGTACTGCTGTGATTCTGTGATTAACAGGGATCATTTCTTTTCCAGGATTGTTGGTCTTTGCACTTAATATGCCATTTTTTACAAGGGGTATAATGATGAGGAGAGCCAGAGATGCTGAGGAACAGGCAGGTCATTCCTTGCAAGCACCAGATGACATACAGCAAACTATTAGCAGCGTGATACACTTCTTTCAAAAACCCAGCAAGGTTTCTTATGTATCCCATGGGTTTGATCTCCACCAGGCCAGCTCTTTTTATCATGTTTGTCAGTTCCAGTGAAGCAGAAGTAGTTCTGCTTCCTTGTCTGTAATAAATTCAGATTGGGCTCGCCCTGGTTGAAAGGCTGAAATGGCAAGATGTTCCTCCCACGACACTGGAAGCAGCTGAAAAGAGGGACATGAGCAGATTGCCAGGCAATCAAATAGCCCCAAGGTAACCTGTGCTGGGGGATTTGCTTTGCTCTCTTGCTGGTGCCTGTCTTCTTTTTCCTCTCACAGTGCCAATACTTTCTGCCAGATGGCTGTTATTTTTTACAGGACTACAGACAATTATACCTGTCAAGGGTGTGCCAGAGTAGTTAGCATTTATGGTGTTAAGGAGATTACCTTCTAAATGTTAATAGCAGACACAGACATGACAATTTTGCTACTCAGGATCAGTATTAGATCACTGCTTTGGGCGCTCTGAGGTTCACAGACCTGCAACACCATCACTCCTCAGTTCTGGAAACACATCTGTACCCACCACCCAGCTGGTGTTCACACACTTGGCCACCACACATCAGGACAACAGGGTTGTTCAACACTCCCATAGGGCAAAGTTGCACAATTGTCAAGCCCAGAGAGGTGTGATTTCACATGATTCTCTGAGCTGTGTCTCATCTGAAGGTATCAAGGAGCTGATCTCTGTTTCCTGGGCATTCCTGTTGCCATTGGAGCCAAAACCACCATGGGGGACACTCTAAGTTGTAGCTGCTTGCCTGTGTTTTGAAGGCCACATGGTCTGTAACCTGTCAGAAGCCTGGGAAGGGCAGCACCATGTGGGTGGACATGGACATGGGGTGGTGCAAGACATGTTTTATGCCCCCAAGGCCCCAGGTGAGTCACTGAGTCCTCCCAAGCAAGGATCTGCTCAGCTCGGATTGCACACACATCAAAGCAGGAGCCAACTCTTCCTGTTTGTTTGAGGGCACCTGATGCAACAGGGCTCAACCAACACCTCCAGCTGCAGCTGGAAGGAGGAGAACCCAAAATAGCTGCTGCTTGAAATGGCTCAGAGACATAAATTTACACCAGAACCATCAATCTGCCCTAGATCCACTAGAAAACATCCCTAACTTTGCAAACCAGAACCATAATGCTGCTATTTACCCAAGAGCCCTCCACACCTGGTACCTCTTGGGCCCAGACCTGAATGCTGACAGGCTGTAAAGTACCATTCTCATGCTGGCTGTCCCTTGTCCTGGCTGGTTGGTGGATGGTCCCTCCACTCAGCAGGAGCACCTTGCTCAGTGTACTCTGTACAGACTGTGTGTTGTGTTTGAGCAAATGGAAGGCAGCACATTTGTTATCTTGTTGGGGTTTGGGTCATGAACAAGTGAAGGCTAAGGCTGAACAATGAATTCTCATGGCCCCTTGCTGGGAGCACAAAAGACACCCATGTTTGGCCCCAAGAACCTCTCCCTTTCCCATGTTCCCAGGAAAGCTGAATTAAAATTCTCATAACAAAATCCCTTGACTTTTGCTCCTGGTCTGCAGCCAGGCTGGTCAGAGGATGTCTCAGCTCCCTGTGTTTCCTCTGTGTGAAGGTTTGTTGCAGATATGGGACAGGATTTGCAAGTGCTGACTCCAGGGAACAGCAGAGGCAAGCCTGGCCCTTCCTGTTTATTCTTTCCAAGGGCATCTGTCCTCCCACAGCTAAAGGGAAGGTACAACAGAAAGAGGAGAGTGTCCCACACACTGTCCTTGGGGGAAAGAAAGGAAAACTGAGTGAAGAGGCAAGGAGTTAAAATGTTCTGTTCTTCAGGTCTCCTATTTCTGCCCTTGATGTATTAAACAAAGGCAGAGGTGAGGGAAGGGTTAGCAAACCTTGGAGGGGGGGGCCCAAACCCAATTTGTCTGACACTAATTTGATTAAAGAATAAGGACGTTCATTGCTGATTCTTTATGTGACTCTCTCCCTAATCACGGAGACATCCCACAGCAAAGTCACTGGCTGAGGGATGCCCTTGGCAGACCATGCCCTGCTCTCACTGGGCCAAACTCTGCCCTCAGTTGCACCAACACAAGTGCAGGATGACTCAGCTGAGGGCACTGTAATGGGGTGAACCAGGGCATTGCTGCCAGAAATGAGTTTGGCTTGGCAGGGTCTTGTTTTTCCATGGCTATGCTACTTTGTCTTCACTGGGGTGTCTCCCCCAAGTCATCCAGGAATATGAGGGAGCTGAGGTTGTTTAGCCTGGAGAAGAGAAGGCTCAGGGGAGACTTTATCACTCTCTATAACTCCCTGAAGGGATGTTGTAGCCAGGTGGGAGTTGGTCTCTTCTCTCAGGCAACCAACAGTAGGACAAGAGGGCACGGGCTTAAGGTCTACCAGGGGAGCTTTAATTGGATATCAGGAAGAAATTCTTTCCAGAGAGAGTGCTCAGGCATTGGAATGGGCTGCCCAGAGAGGGGGTGGATTCTCCAACGCTGGAGGTTTTTAAGGTGAGACTGAACGTGGCACTGAGTGCCATAATCTGCTAATTACAGTGGCGTTGGATTAAGGGTTGGACTTGATGATCTCAGAGGTCTCTTCCAACCCAACTGATTCTATGATTCTATGATTGTATGAAAGGATGGAAGTGAAGACCTACTTTGAGCAAATAGGGGAAAAGATGCCTCAAATATGTCTCAAATATGGCTGTGATGTGACTGTTTAGAGGCAATATCTGCATTTTAAATGGGAAAGACACTTTCCAAGGTGCCAGAGTTCAAGAAGCATTTGGACAATACTCTCAGGCCCAGGGTGTGACTCTTGGGGATGGGCCTGTGCAGGGCCAGGAGTTGGACTCGATGATCCTTGTGGGTCCCTTCTAGCTCAGCATATTCTGTGAGATACTCTGTGATTCTGTGACTCTGACAAGAACATTAGGTTAGAAGATAAGTTGCTGCACCTACAATCCAGCCACAGTTGTTCATCAAACCCCACATCTGTGCAGCTCTCCAGAGCATTTCCAGCCAGTGGGATGGACTAATAACATCACACACCTGTGAATAACCATCTCAGGTGTGGCAATGTCAGAGTGGCTGTGACACCTTGATTCTAACAATGGAGAGTTTTGTCCTGCCAGCTGAGCACCCTCCTCAAGGAGCAGGAAGGAGGGAAGGCTCCAGGGGCTGGCATTTTCTACAGGGAAATGTAATTAGTCCAAGACATGACCCATGGTACTATACATTAACTCATCTAAAAAAAACCCCAAAAGGCTCCGAATCCAGGAACAGTGAAAGGAAACCAAACAAATATGTTTGCACCGAGTCCATCTGCCTGGTCATCAGTTTGGATGTTGCAGAATCACCCTGTTGTGAAAGAACTTTGCTCACCTGACATGTTCCAGCAACTGCAACTGTCCTTTCAGGAGCAGCCTGAGCTTTGCCAACTTCCCAGGAACAAACAGAGAGATACAAGAAAGGTCGTGGGCTTGGAGCAAATGTGCCATTTGCAGAGCACAGCAGGATTTGCTGCAGGAGTAGAACAAATTTCACAACAAAGCTGAATGGCCTTGGAAGTGTCCCCTTCTTTCCTGAAATCTGTAGATAATTAAATCCATTGAAAACAGGGGAAATGGCAACATTTTCAGTAGTTTGGCAAGTTCTGGATGGTTTGGTGTTTTGGTTGATACTCCCATCTTAATGGAGACTTGGGAATTAGCAGAAGTCAGTTCTTATTTCTCCAAGCAGGACATTTGGTTTGGTCATCCTGGGAACTCTTCCAGATCAAGATTTAAATTGGGATCCTCAAGATAAAAAGCTTCATATCCCAATCATTTTTGGCATAGAAAAGAACAGTCACAGTAACTGTGAGATACCATCTGCATCTTTTCTAGCAGGGATATCACTGCTCTTTCTATTAAAAGAGTTGGTTGAAGGTATCTCACAGATCTGATATCACATCAAAGTTTGGAAATTCCACATTTTGATAGTACATATTACACCTCCACTGTCTGTAAGATTGATTTTTTCCCCCCAATTTTAATATTTTTAGCTTCAAAGTATGGAATGATGGAGTAGAAAGACAATTAGGGAGGCATTTCCAAGAACTGCTTACCTTTCCTCCCCCCTCTGTTTTCCAAGGCCAATGCCTTCTACACCATTAAATGTGGAAGAGGCAGCACCCTTTCTTCTCTGAATGTCAAACTCTCCTGTGGCAGAAGGTGCCTATAGAGATACTCTATAACCATCTTAAAAGTACTAAATCAAGAAGAAAAAAGGCCCTTTGAAGAGCAGAAGCATCTTCCTTGCTTTGCTGTTGTGCAAGGCTGTGTAGATGGGAAAATTCTGGGAAAATGCAGAAAGGAAATAGTGCAGGATCTGTGCTCAGAAAGCTTTTACTTGAAAGACCTTGGTGTCCAGCTTTAGTTCCTTGTAGACTGAAAAGAATTCTGAAACCCTCAGCTAGAAAAGCAAAATCACTCCTAGGCAAGCAAACTCTAACTGTGCCTGTCCTGCCCACTGAGGATTTTCCATCACAAAGCCCAAACTGGATACTCCAACCTGCTTCTTTTTTTGAAGTTAACACAGGGACACAACATTACACAACCCAAAGCATCCAGCTCAGAGCACTGCAACTTCCACAGGCAGATGTTTCTCTCTCTCTCTCTCTTTGTGCTTGTTTGCACAATTTTATTCCCTAGAGACAACTCACAAGAAAAACACCTTTGGGTTTAGAAGGGAAGGCACATACACCTTATCTCCAATAGTGCAAACAGCTGCTGGGTTCGTTTCCTGCAGTTGTTTAATGTATCAGCAAAATGCAGTTGCTGCACAGTTTGAAGGAGGCTTTGCATTGTGCATTGATTGCATTTTTACTGGTTTGCAAGGCTTAACCTAGAAATGAAAACCATCCATCCCACGGGTATGAAACACTAAAGGTTTGTGTGCTGTTTGCTGACTCTGCTTGGGGCATGCAGTGGGCACTGGCAGGGTCACCAGCCCAGGCTGCTCCTTTCCTTCTAGGAGCTGTATCCCTTGTAAGGACAAGAAGTGTCTGCCTCCAGTCTGCTCAATGCCATAGAAGCACAGGATCATGGAAGAGTTTGGGTTGGAAGAGACCTTAAAGCTCATCTCATGGGCAGGGACATCTTCCACTGTCCCAGGTTGCTCCAAGCCCATCCAACCTGGCTTTGGACACTTCCAGGGATGGGGCAGCCACAGCTTCTCTGGGTACCTGTGCCAGGCCTACAGGGAAGAATTTCATCCCAATATCCAATCTAAATTTTCCCTTTCTCAGTTTGAAGCCATTCCCTCCTGTCCCATCACTACAGTTCCTGATGAAGAGTCCCTCTCCATCCTCCTTGTAGGCCCCTTCAGATACTGGAAGGCTGCTCTGAGGTCTCCACACAACCGTCTCTTCTCCAAACTATTCTCCATATCATTCAAGGTATCTCCAGGTAGGGGCACTCAAAAAAACATGGTATGGGGCAGGAGTCATCATCTAAAGCATTAGGTAAATGCAATTAGAGGCCCAGAAATCCTCACCTGCAAGAATTTTCTGCAGTTATTCATCTTAGACAAGAACGACCACAGTGTCAAGATAAAGGTCTTAAAAAGTGTAGAAAGTCATCCAAGTTTAAAGTAAACAATATTTTGTGGAGGATCAAGGATACCACAGGACAATCAGTATGATTTATGGTAGAATGCCCTTTATTAATACACTGCCAATGGTTTATATATGGTTAAGGTACATACTAATTTGCTACATTGAATCTCACACCATTAAGCTACAATTCTAATTGGTTATAGTCCATATCTCACAAGTCCACTGTTTTGATGAAAACATCCTGACTGTTCCCAAGTGATCTCCAGCGGATCTGGATGGACTTGAGAGATGGGCTGATTGCAATGGGATGAAGTTCAACAAGGCCAAGTGCAGGTCCTGCCCTTTGGCCACCCCAAGCCCTGCAGCGCTCCAGGCTGGGCACAGAGTGGCTGGAGAGCAGCCAGGCAGAAAAGGACCTGGGGGGACTGAGGGACAGGAAGCTCAAGAGGAGCCAAGAGTGTGCCCAGGTGGCCAAGAAGGCCAATGGCATCCTGGCCTGGATCCAAACTAGCGTGGCCAGCAGTGCCAGGGCAGTGAGCCTTCCCCTGGCCTCTGCCTTGGGGAGGCCACACCTTGAGTGTTGTGTTGAGTTGTGGGCCCCTGAGTTGAGGCAAGAGATTGAGGGGCTGGAGCGGGGCCAGAGAAGAGCAACGAGGCTGGAGAAGGGAGTGGAGCACAAGTGCTGTGGGGAGAGGCTGAGGGAGCTGGGGGTGTTTGTGCTGGAGAAGAGGAGGCTGAGAGGTGACCTCAGCACTGTCTGGAAGTGCCTGAAGGGAAGTTGTGGCCAGGTGGGGGTTGGTCTCTTCTCCCAGGCACTCAGCAATAGGACAAGGGGGCACGGGGGGCTCAAGCTCTGCCAGGGGAAATTGAAGTTGGAGAGCAGAAAAAACTTCTTTGCAGAGAGAGTGCTGAGGGATTGGAATGGGCTGCCCAGAGAGGGGGTGGATTCCCCATCCCTGGAGGTTTTTCAGCTGAGCTTGGCCGTGGCACTGAGTGCCATGATGTGGTAAAGGGAGTGGAGTTGGCCCAGGGGTTGGACTTGATGATCTGGGAGGTCTTTTCCAACCCAACTGATTCTATGATTCTGTGATTCTGTGAGAAAGTCTGAGGAGTTCCTGTGTGAACTCCTGGGGAGAGTTTCCTGCCTACCACTCAGCAGCAGCTGTTTCAGTCTCACAGAGTCCATACAGGTCTGAATTGCTCACATTTCATTTCTCTGTACCCTTGAAGGGAAAACCCCTGGCCTTAAATTTCAGCAAAGACCAAGGTTAGAGTGTCCTCATAAGCAGGAAGGGAGATAAGCATGTATGAGACATGTGAGGAAGGCACTAATGGGTGGTCTCCCACCAGCAGCAGTGAATCCACCACCTCATTTCTGAAGCCCACCCCTGCTATGTCTCAGCCTGGCACAGAGAGCTCTCACCAGGTCCCCTGGCCCAAACAGTTCAGTGTCAGAGGGCTGGGAGAGAGCTTTTCATTGCTCCAAAGAGCCTTTTCATTGAAGGGCACCTAATGCCTTAGGGAAAGGAGAGGTGCCACCATTCTCTCCACTTGTCACTTTACATCTGGTCAGGGGTGCCAGAAGTGAAATGCAGCAGTCCTGGAGACCAGGATTAATTTGTTAATGAATGACAAGCCCAAGCTCTGCTGCAGAGGGTGCTGGAGGAGGCAGAAGTGGTCGTTAAGGAAAGAGCTGTTCCATTGATGCATGAGATAAATGTAGAGATAGATGGATGCTGAACAGAGGTAAATGGTAAAGGGTATCTCAGAGGCATGAGGTTCCTCCTAAAGAATCGCCGTGATATATTTCAAGTTGGATTTTCAAAGTCACCTAAAGGTAATTTCTTCAGGGTGTTTAGTATAATGTATTGGTTGGCTTGAAAAAAAAAAGAAACCAATCCATTTTAAACAACTAAGAGAAGACAAACAGTCAGCTGTAATTTAAAAGCATTGAGGGCTGCATATCCATTTGGAAGAGGAGAGTGATTTTTCAGAGCTGAATGGAATAAAGCACCCGGTTTCTGTCAGCACCTAATTCCCTTTAGTTAACATGGAAACACAATGAATTCCATGTCAAACCATTCCTCTGTCCGGAATAACATGTAAAAAGGTTTCCAGAGGATGTTTAGAGGATAACACAGGGCTATAATATGAAATACATGGCAATTTAAGACACAGCTACCGTTGTATTACACAGCCGTTATCGACAGCACGACCCACACAATGTCCAATTACCAGGGGGGAAATGACATCTCTTGCAGCTTAACAGCTACACTGTTAAATATGGTCAGCCTGTGCCTTGGGAGAGTTATTAAAGTGGCAGAAATTAGCCTTAAAGTAATTGATTGGCATTTCCTTAAGATGCAATAATATTTCCATAAATCTGTAGATAAGAGCAACGTACCTGAGACATTAAAGGACTTTGGGTAGATGTGCAGTGAGGGTGACTCTCAATGAATAATAAATGGCTCTGGGTGTCTTGTTGTTATGGCTCTGATACTGCACGATATTAACTTTTAAGGGATGCCTTCAGAGCCTGGAAACTTTATGGACTCCTGTGTTTTATGATCTTGTAACCTCAAGTCCTTCCTCCTGGAGACGGCAGGATTCTGTTCCATCTTGTGATTACCAGGTAGCTGCTGGCACCAAGCCCCTCTCAGCACCTTTCTCTCCAAAGCAGCTTCCCTAATGAATGTTAGTTTTACTGGGCTGGAATGGAACCACTTTAGACCATATTTCCTCAGCCATAAAAAGTTATCTGGGGTTTTACCGATCCTAAGTGATGTATGCACATTAGCTAATTAATTAATCTTGCTGAGTAACATATTAATTTCTTTTAATTTCCTATCCCTACTTGAAAGGGAGCATTTCCCTGAAACCAGTGTGGTGGTGCAGGAAAGGAATTGCAGATTTGGGCTTTCAAAATCAGCTTGGGGTTTGGCTCTGAGTTATGCAGCGAAATGCTCACCTGAGTATTCATGTGGACACACACACACAGATAGAGTCCTGCAAGATGTGGATGTGGACCATTCCTGTCACCACTAAGACAGATATGGGCCATTTCTGTCAAGAAAACCAGCATTCTGGTCCAAAATGGACCTTTACTTTAAGCAAGTGGCCTGGCAGCTTGCCTTCTATTTTCAAAGGGGCTTGAAGTTGTGTACAAAGGAGGACTGAGGAATTCCCACACCTAAATGCTACCTGGAATCCCAGCCCCTCTGTTCAGCCCCTCCTGCTGCCTCCACACATCCCTTTTTGCAGCTGGTAGAATCAAGGCTCCATTTCTTGCTATGTAGAGAGGCACTTTAGTCCCTGCTGAAGATCAGCCCTGTTGTGAAGCTCAAAGCAAGGCTCCCCTCCAGCAAAGCCCTCCCAAAAACTCATTCCAACAGGCTCACTGAGGACCCATAGCTGGACACTGATTTTGCCTCTTCCTCCATACTCATTGCATCATAGAATGACAGAATAGTTTGGGTTGGAAGGGACCCTAAATATCATCTCATCCCACCCCCTGCCATGGGCAGGGACAATTCCCACCAAGCCAGGTTGCTCCAAGCCATGTCCAGCCTGGCCTTGGACACTTCCAGGGATGGGGCAGCCACAGCTTCTCTGGGCAACCTGTGCCAGGGCCTGATCAGCCTCACAGGGAAGAATTTTTTCCTAACATCCAATCTAAACTTCCTCTCTTTCAGTCTGAAGCCATTCCCCCTTGTCTGGTCACTACATGTTCTCCTGAAGGGACTCCAAACCAACAGGCTGGATGGGTTCTGTAGCTGTGTGCCATGGAAATTCCTGGGATGTGGGGGGAGACAACCCAGCCATAGAACCTTCGAGGTCATGGTCAAATTGATGGTTCCCTTTGGTTGGCAGAAACAATCAGACCTGTATCACATTTGTAATAAAGAGACAGCTCCCACCCAGTTTGATTTGTTGGTTCACTCATCAAAAATCTCAGCCTCCAATGTGCCACTCAGGATTCAAGGATATTTCAGACCTGGTTTTGCCCCAAAACAGCCCATTTCTGAGCTGTTGTAGGGCTGTGGTGCAGCCTTCCCTCTCCCTGAACCTGCACCTGATGCAGAGGCTTTTATATCAGTTTCATGCCCTGTGTTGGGACAGGAACATCCAACCACAGAATTATTCCAAAGGATCAGTGTAATCATATGTCCTCCTGGAGACAGGCTTGGAAAAACCCATGGCACAGACTAGACTGGGAATCATCACCTCTCAATGCCACCAGCAGGACATTGCTGACCTTGTGAATTTGTGTGGTTTTCCTTAGTACTGACTTGGGGCCACCCCAAAGCCTTTGATACCAAGCAGGACCTGGGTGAGGCACAATCTTCACAGGAGATGTGGCCACAGGTGTGCCCCAAATCAACCATCACCTCCTGCCTTCTCTTCTCTCTGGTGTGATGTGACAGGTCTTCTCCATGGACAAGGCATGGCCATGGGGCAGGTTATCCACCTCATCACTACCCTCTTCCCAGGATGTTTCTCTCCCAGGATGGAGGTAATAATTCTCTGCAAGTGAAGGTCAATCACAGGCATTTTCATTTTTATATTATTTTTATAGAATGGTGCTGTTCTGCCTCTCCCTCCCCAGCCAGACCGTGTTGCTTCCCAAAACCTAATTATGCCTCTTCATCCTTCTCATTTGTCCAGTGCTGAAAGTGGTGACAGGGCTGACATTCCCTTCCTGAGCTACTCAGGAACTCCTTTTTTTTTCTTCTTGTCTTCTTTTTAAAGATTTCTCAGCAGTTCTCATCAGCTGTTTATATTTAAAGGTTGTCAAACTTGTTTAATTTAGCAAGAGCATTCCCCTCTCTGAGCAGGCTGGGGAGGGCAATGCTCCTTCTCATCTTCGTTCTGATGCTTTTTAATTGTCCTCAGCTTAAAAACACTGATAAAAAAGATATGAAGAAAACAAAGAAACCAAAAATATGTAAGTATTTTTCTAAAGTGACACAAATTCAGATCTTTCTTGTGGGTGAGACCTCTCTTTTTTGTATCTGTGATAGGCACTGAGACTGCTGGAGGCAGTGAAATGCTGCACTCATCCTATATAAAGCAACAGATTTGGGTTTTTTTCAGTTTCCTAAGAAAAACAATAATTCAGGGAACGCAAAATGTGCCATTTTATTTAGGACAACTGTGTGCTTGGACTGGAGTCTTGTTTCATAGAATCACAGAATCATAGAATGGATTGGGTTGGAAAAGACCTCCCAGATCATCAAGTCCAACCCTTGGGCCAACTCCAGTCCCGTCACCAGATCATGGCACTCAGTGCCACTGCCAAGCTCAGGTTAAAAACCTCCAGGGATGAGGAATCCACCCCCTCTCTGGGCAGCCCATTCCAGTCCCTCAGCACTCTCTCTGCAAAGAATTCTTTTCTGCTCTCCAACTTCAATTTGCCCTGGCAGAGCTTGAGCCCCCTGTGCCCCCTTGTCCTATTGCTGAGTGCCTGGGAGAAGAGACCAACCCCCAGCTGGCCACAACTTCCCTGATGTGGCACTTCCAGACAGTGCTGAGGTCACCTCTCAGCCTCCTCTTCTCCAGCACAAACACCCCCAGCTCCCTCAGCCTCTCCCCACAGCACTTGTGCTCCACTCCCTTCTCCAGCCTCGTTGCTCTTCTCTGGCCCCGCTCCAGCCCCTCAATCTCTTGCCTCAACTCAGGGGCCCACAACTCAACACAACACTCAAGGTGTGGCCTCCCCAAGGCAGAGGCCAGGGGAAGGCTCACTGCCCTGGGCCTGCTGGCCACGCTACTTTGGATCCAGGCCAGGATCCCATTGGCCTTCTTGGCCACCTGGGCACACTCTTGACTCCTCTTGAGCTTCTTGTCAATTAGTACCCCCAGGTCCCTTTCTGCCTTTGTTTAGAATATGTTTGAGCGAACTGAAGTAAGTTTGGAAATCAGATTCCTTTTTTAGCTGAAAAATTACATCATGTCACACTGAAAACACACCTGGAAAATCGCTGTGTTGCTGGAGAGCACAGAAAACATCTGCAGGGGTAAAGAAAGGGATCTTCAACCCATATATTCTCATGAAGTTCCTTCAACATGAATTTCAAAAACAATTCAGTTGTGCAGAATTTGCTTTTTATGGGAAGAGTGCAAAAAAAATGCACCGCCTTATGAATGCCAGTTTATTCTGGTGTCAATGTCCTGCTCCTGTGGCAGCTGTGCCAGGACACAACTGGGCACTGCTTGGCCTCAGATCCCAGTGTTATGGCCCAGCTCTGACCAGATTTTCACACTGTTCCTCCAAATCAGGATCACAGACTGTTCTGAGTTGGGAGGGACCCACAATGGTCAACGAGTCCAACTCTTAAGTCAATGGCCCACACAGGGGATTGAACCCATGACCTTGGCATTATTACAACCAAGTTTTAACCAACTGAGCTGATCTCAGGGTCAGCTGTGATGGTGCCACACACAACCATCTCTGCTTCAGTCCAGAGGTGCTGGCCTAGTCACTGTGAAACTTAGGGAGAAACACTTCTTTTCACCATTTTTCCTCCCATTTTCCCCATCACAATTTGCTTTTCTGACATAGAAGAACTTCCCTCAAAGTAGAGTCAATCTGTTTGATGGTGTGAGCATTCAGGGACAGGTAGAAAACTGGGCTAATGTAAACCTGAAAAAATTAAAAGTTTGTTCCAAGTGCTTTTTCTAATTGCATTTGCCTTTCTCCAGACAGTTTTGTTAGTGAATGGGAGAGAGATGTGTGTGCATTACAACATAAAAGCAACATCTTCCCTACTGAGTGTGTGAATTACACACACACAGCTCTGGGCAGGGAGGGGGGAACACAAATCAAACCCAAACACTCCTTTTTTTTCCATCGAGCTGTCTGAGTTGTCAGTTAAGGAAATTAGCCCATCTATCACACGCCTCTAATTTCCCATCACTTCCCCTGAAACGTGTGGGCTTTTCAAGAAACTTCTTAATTTTTCCCTCATTATTGTGTTTCTTTTTTACCTCCTCCACTTCTTAAGTAGGAAAATCCCAGAGGATTTAAGTGCCTAAAACAGAAACTTTGGAGCTCTTCTGTTTCTTGCATGAACTCGCACAGAAGTTGCAGGGGGCAGGGAGAGAGGGATGAGCCTGTGCTTGGGGAGGAGAAGGATGGAGGGTGTGTGTCCAGCCTGGTCCTGATGCTTGTGTAGGATTAGGGGTGTTTGGGAATGTGCTCTGGGGTGTTTGGGAGTGTTTCCCTTGAAACGTGTGGGCTTTTCAAGAAACTTCCTAATTTTTCCCTCATTATTGTATTTCCTTTTTACTTCCTCCACTTCTTAAGTAGGAAAATCCCAGAGGATTTAAGTGCCTAAAACAGAAACTTTGGAGCTCTTCTGTTTCTTGCATGAACTCGCACAGAAGTTGCAGGGGGCAGGCAGAGAGGGATGAGCCTGTGCTTGGGGAGGAGAAGGATGGAGGGTGTGTGTCCAGCCTGGTCCTGATGCTTGTGTGGGATTAGGGGTGTTTGGGAATGTGTTCTGGGGTGTTTGGGAATGTGTTCTACAATGTTTGTGCAACACCCTGCCTACATGTTTGCTCTGCCTGGGGGATTTGATGGCCTCAGCTCCTACACACGTTTGTTTGTGTCTCCTGGGGTTGGATTTGTGTCGGGCTGGAGGTGTGTGTGCTGTCCCTCTGTCCAACCCACCTGCTGGTGCTCATCCCTCACTCTCCTTGGTGTTCACCCACATGTCTTCAGTTCCCTTCTTTATTTGATGTCGTGCCTCCCCTGCAAGTCCTTTAAGGTTCTAAGTTTATGAAAATAGCAGAGTAGAACAGAAAGCTGGAGCAGCTGGGGATGCCTCGGGGATGGCGCTTCCTGGCCCCTGAGATTACTCTGCTATCACATTGCACTTAATTGTTGCAGTGTTTAGCAAATTGCATTAATTAAAGTGGCACATCTGGCCTCTTTATCAGGGGCTGTGCAGTTCTGGTTTTGATCCTGCAGTGACAGACTCTGACAGTATCAGCACCCCTGGGTAAACACTCGGTACACCGGGGAAAGGTTTCCTTTCTTCTGGAAAACAGAGTCCAGTGGGAGCACAGAAGGTTCATTGAGGAGCCTCCAGTGAGCCCTGGGAAGGAAAAACCAGTCATTCCTGAAGTTCAGTCACCACAGCTCTGTTGATACCAGCAGTTACCCTGCTCAGGAAGGCTGGGCTTTCCCTCTTCCCAATTAAACCAACTCAAGTTATAAGTTTGTACCCAGAAAGTAATTGGATCAAGGCATCAGCCAAACCTGAAGCTCTGCTCACCTGGGGACTCACTTTCCTTTGCCCTCTGAGCACCCCACAGCCTGTCCTGCAGCCCATCATTGTATAGAGAAGCTCCCAGGCAAATACTTCACTTAATTTTAGCTCCTGGAGACGAGGAATAGAGATTAAACTCTCCAATAAAGGCTTAACACACAATGCAATATGTATATTTTTCAGCTCTGAAACTACCCACGGTTTCTGGGGGAAAAAAAGGCAAACTTTCAGCACAGAACTTGTTACCTGCACTCCCAAATCACTGCATGTTCACTCCATTGTTTCATCCCAGGTATTCTGAAGAGTGCATCACCTTGGTAGCACAGGTAGAGGATACTTTGCTCCTACATCAGGAGCTATTCTTAAAATAATAGGCCACAAAGAAAAATTACCTAATGGAGCCAATTATCTTAGCAGGTAATAACATTCAGGTAGTTTTCCTGCAATCACAAACTTCATCTGCTTTTTATTTCAGCAATATTTATATCCCAGTGTATTGGGCATGACATTAAAGTCCTCATCATTCAAACTTGGCAAGGGAGGAAGAGCTGGGGGACAAAAGAAGTGACTCAGTGTCAAAACTGACACTTGTGTTTGTTTGCCTTTTAGGCAAATAAGGGAGTGAAGGAGTGGGCAAACTCACATAATACAAACATGTCTGGGTGACAATTAGATTAACATTTTTAACTTCCTAGTTAGAGTTGAGTGTGTTTAGGGGCCTTTCAGCAGACAGCTACCAAAAGCCTGCAATTTGTGTGCTAATAGAGTCAGCCCCTCTCCGAGCCCTGCAGCACAGCCTGATGCTCCCGAGCCCCCTCCATCCCCCTGCTCCACAATAACAGGGCACAACTGACCCCAAGAGCTACTTGTGATGGCCTGGAAATTGCAGATAATGACATGGTGCACGGGATTATTGTTCCACCCATCTAAACCCACACTGCCATGGCAGTTCTTCCTTTGGGATGGCTGCTTGCTGGCTCCATGGGGTCTTTTTTGGAAGGAGGGAGAGCTGCCAGCAGCCACTTTGGGCTCTGTTTTGTCCAATGCATGGGGAGTCAAAGCACTGAACCATGGGAGATGCCCAGGCTGTTGGAAAGGGTGCTTGTTTAGGGGTGGGCTCCCTTAATAGTGCAATAAGTGATCCTGTGCACCTCACATCAGAAGTTCTGCTTAAAATAACTGTAAATTGGGATGCAAGTGGAGCCAAACACCTCCTGGAGCCAATCTGAGCTGCAAATAAAGCTGAGTCACAGCTTGCTTGCTGAGATCGTCCAGTTGTAGCTGGAATGTCAGCATGGACCTCACTCCTCCAGGAAGCCCTTAGTTTGAGTCCAGCTGGGTCTGAATGCTGGCTGACACCTCAGCATCCTGCCAGATCTGTGTGATGGCAGCTGAGAGGGACCAAAGGGATGGATGGTACAGTGAAGGTTGTTTCCTCTCTAAATTAACCCTGAGCTTAGCATTGCCTTTCCAAGAGCTTGGTCCTGGGTCAGAGCAGACTCAGACACCATGCACAGGGTGACCAGAGAGGCTGTGATAACCAGTGACAGGACCCCAGCAAATGGCCTGAAGTGGTGGCAGGGGAGGTTTAGAAAAAGGTTCTTCCCCCAGAGGGTGGTGGGCACTGAGCAGGCTCCCCAGGGCAGTGGGCACAGCCCCAAGGCTGCCAGAGCTGCAGGAGGGTTTGGATGATGCTCTGGGGCACAGGGGGTGACTCCTGGGGATGGGCCTGTGCAGGGCTGAGGGTTGGACTGGGTGATCCTTGGGGGTCCCTTCCAGCTCAGCATATTCTGTGAGATTCTCTGTGAGGCAGATGCTCAGCCTGGTCCTTACCCCAGAGCACACAGGTTTGTCTCAATGTCCCACATTCCAACCTCCCTGTGAACACCAGCAGTTCATTTCCTAAACACCTGGAGACAGATGCTCATCTCACACAGTGTGATGGGTCCTCAGTGCCTTCAGCAGAACTGCAGGAGCCACACCACAGCCAGAAATCCCTTCCCTAAAGAAACGAGAGGCAAGGGAGGAGGGAAGGGCAAACTTACACACAGAGAAGCCTAAGAAAGCCTCCACTTGTCCATTCAGCCACAGCCAAGCTGCCATTGGAGGCAGGAGAGCTGCAGTGGCACAAGGCTGGAGCAGATTTGCAGTTGTATGGGGTGAGTGTTTGCTTCCCTGGCTGCACAATCGCCGTTACCGATATCATTACGCTGCTCCACTTGGCACAGCCGTTCCCTTGGCAGCCCTGGCTGAGGCTCTGGGCTCTCCAGCCTTTGGAAAGCTTTGCAGCCCTTCTCCTCGAGCACACGCTCTGCAGCTAAACGAGCAATTATCTGGGAGCTCTAATCAGCCCTCATTGCAGCTGAATCTGCCTCTAAATTTGTGGCAGACCCTGAAGCCCCTCTGAAGCACTGAATGCACACTGGCATTTTGTGCAGGAAAAGCCTTCAATCACCTCGTTGGTCTGAACAGAAACTTTCTGTCTCCTCCAACTGCCCTGCCTGGCAGTATTTAAATGAATGAGCGCTTAGGAGTGGACCAGGAGCCCCCGGCAAAGCTGTGTCAGGAAATAGCTCAACATCTGAACATCTGCCCTGGTGTGGGATGTGTTATTTATGTTCTCCTTGGCAAAAAAAAAAAAATGGAATCTGCAATCAGGAGGTGGTAAGAAAAGGTGTTTCCTAACAAAACACCTGCCAGGGAAAATTTAAGTTGGATTTCAGAAAAAAATTGTTTCCAGAGAGAGTGCTCAGGCATTGGAATGGGCTGCCCAGAGAGGGGGTGGATTCCCCATCCCTGGAGGTTTTTCAAGTGAGCTTGGCCGTGGCACTGAGTGCCATGATGTGGTAAAGGGACTGGAGTTGGCCCAAGGGTTGGACTTGACGATCTCGGAGGTCTTTTCCAACCCAATCCATTCGATGATTCTATGATTCTAAAACCAGCCACAGAAGCCACAGAGTTTGACTCCTATATGGAAGGAAAGTAAAAAACTCCGAGTTGCAGAACTTTGAAAGGTGCCAGGATTTGGCAAGGCTGCCTATAGTCCTTACAGACAAATTCCATTTTCTGTTTCCATCATCCTGCATGGCCCTGCTGCTCAGTGTAGGGCCCTTGGCTGTTCTCAGGGCATGTTGAAGGACAGGGTGTCCACAAATGCCACACCTACACATCTTTTAAACACCTCCAAGCGATGGTGACTCCACCACTGCCATGGCCAGCCTGTGCCTGGGCTTGACAACCTTTTCACTGAGGAAATTTTCCTGTATATCCAATCTAAATCTCCCCTGATACAACTTCAGGCTATTCTAGGTTTCCTGTCACTTGTTACCTGGGAGAAGAGACCAACCCCCACCTGGCCACAACTTCCCTGATGTGGCACTTCCAGACAGTGCTGAGGTCACCTCTCAGCCTCCTCTTCTCCAGCACAAACACCCCCAGCTCCCTCAGCCTCTCCCCACACCACTTGTGCTCCACTCCCTTCTCCAGCCTCGTTGCTCTTCTCTGGCCCCGCTCCAGCCCCTCAATCTCTTGCCTCAACTCAGGGGCCCAGAACTCAACACAACACTCAAGGTGTGGCCTCCCCAAGGCAGAGTCCAGGGGAAGGATGGCTACAGCCTCCTTTCAGGGAAATGTAGGGAGCACGAAGGGTTCTGTGAGTAGTTTCTCTTGAAAATGTGCTTCATTAAATTTTAATTTCATTTTCCTCTCTCTCACCAGCATGAATTCATTTCCTAGCTGGAGCAACACGTGTTGCTGAGTACCTCCTATCCCCATATTTCCCTCTCCATGCCCATCACTTCCAGAGAGAAAGGGGGAGCAGCAGAAACTGGGTCCATTTTGTCCAGCCACAGATTCAAACTCTGCATTTCCAAAAGGTGCATTTCCAAACCAGAATCTCTCACACACAGTTGCCCAATTTCCAAGGCATGTCTGGGGCTGATGCTCTGTGGAGAGAAGGACAGAAGGACAGTGTTCAGCAGACTGCAGAGCTCACATCCAGAAAGTTTTAGCAGCTGATAAGACTCTGGTAGAACAAGGGTCATAAAATATCGAGCTACTTCAACTTTTAACCTCAGAATATATAGCTGATTATAATTTCACTTCTAGAATGATGAAGATTTTGTCTGCAAGCAACAGAATCCAACATTTCACTTGATCACTCGTTCCAATGGTTAATTTTTCTCATCCTTAAAAATTTTTGCCGTATTTCTCTTTTGAATAGCTCTGATTTTAATTAGAAGGCATTTGCTCTTGTTACTAAATTAAACAGTCCTCTTTGATCTGGTATATATTTGTCCTAGTTCAGCAGGTGGGACCAGTTGTCACTGTGTGGGGGTGATCAAGGCTGTCTATTCTACCCCCTCTATTCATTCCCAAGGTCAATGGCCCATTTGCAGCAGCTGCCCAGGGAGTCATTGGCACCTCCACTCCCAGCCTGAGGGGGCGTAGGTGCTAATGGGCCATCAACAGTTCAAAAATAGCCCATGACTCACAGAGTTAATCACCCACTGTGTGAGTCCCCGCCCTGGGGGAGGGACTGGGTGCTCCCTGAGGGTACATAAGGGGTGGGTAAGAAGACCNTTTCTCCTGCTGGTTTACCTCTAAACCAGCACAATATTGCCCAGCTCTTTCCTTTGCTAAACTAAATATAAAGGCTTTCAAATCTCTCATAATGAAACATCTGAGGTGTCCCAGGATTTCTGTATCCACTGTCAGTGTCAATACAGTGTTCTGTCAATACACCACCAAGAGAAGGAGCAGCCCATGGAGTCACAGCTGGATCAGCAAACGGAGAAAGGAGGATCCCAAAGCAGAAAGACAAACACAGGGAGCAATAGATAAGTGGATAGATAAACATAGTCCCCCTCTTGAGGTTACAATGAGTTTTTCACATTAGTGAATGGTTTTTCTTAGCTGAAAACCATGAGCCAGTTCACACAATCCATCACTGCACTGATGAAGCCATTTGCCTCCTTAATTTCCCCTGGAAATCACCTCCTCTCACTGATCACAGCCTCCCTTTTCACTCCCCAGATCCCTGGTGGTGTTATTATTATATTTAGCAGTCACTTCTTCCCTTCCCTCACCAAAAGCACTCCATACCCAGCCCACCCAACTTCACATCACCAACTTGCCAACTGGCAGGAGAAAGAGCAATTTTTTTTTCTTTTCTTTTTTTTTTTTTTGGTCCCTAGTCATTTCTGGCCTGTGGCCAGTTGGTGTCTTCATTTCTTGTAATGAATTTGTGCCATTAATATGTTGGATATGGCCAGCAATCACAAAGCAGTACATTAGTACAAAAGCTATTGCTCTGGATGCCAGGCTTTTATTGCCACGGCTGATTTACAGGCTGATAAGCAACTTTGCAGCCGTCCTTGAGGCTGGGAAGGACAGGCAGTGTGGCAGCAGCAGGCACAGCACTGTGGCAGCCCAGGGGCACCGTGAGGTTCCTCAGGCCTTGCACAGCTGGGGGTGGGTGGGACGATTCCATCTTTCCTCCTTAAGAATTCCTCCGCTCAGCCATCCCAGGGAAATGGTGCAGACAAAGCCTTGTGGAAATCCCTGGCACTTGGAAAGGAGATTAAATGCCATCACAGTCCTGGAGGTTTGGGAGCTTCTGTGTGACTAGTTCATAATAGAGCCATGTCATCACTTTATTGCAAAGATATGATAAAGACAGGCATTATAGGGTGTTAACATTTAACAGCCATAACTTAACTTTCAAAAGACTTTGCAGGCCAAGTCACAGTGAATTGTTCCTTTCTGTGCTTTTAATCCTTGGCTCACATGCTACAGAGCAAGGGTGTTTGCAGAAAAGATAGAGTGCTAAGCAGGCAGACTGACAGACTTGTCCGTCTGTCAGCTCCAGAGGGTAATCCCTTGAAATGCAACTTTAAAAGAAAGTCTTTGAAAAGAAAGCATCAAACAGGGCCAGCACAGGCAATGTATCTTACTGTAAAAAATAAACAGCAAGCCTTCCCCTCCTGGGACTGATCCTGTGCCCAAAGGACTCAGTTCTGAGCCCCTGCACGTGGTGCTTTGGGCAGTTTTGGTGGGGCAGGATCAGGCATGAGGGTGAGAGGCACAAGAGACTCGGGCAAGGTCAAAGCATGTGTTCAGATCCACCTTTGGCACTAGATTCTGTGCCTGTGGGTCAGGAGGGATGCAGCCAAGATGTTACATATCCTGGTTTAACACTGCTTGAATTCCTGAGCTCCTCCCAGCTCAGAGGCACCCAGACCAAGAGGGAATTGTGAGCTGTTGGACAGGTGTTTTCCCGGGAAATGTTTTCCCTGTGGTACTCACTGCTACAAGGTAAGACCAAAAGCACTGTGGGACAAAATCAGGTAGTCCTTCATAACAGTAACTTGAGCCCCCAGCACTATAAAAGAGGGATAGCTTAGCAGACAACCCTTTTGGTGCTGGATCCTCTTGCATTGGGCTGTGCAGCAGTTTCATTCCGAGGGATGAAGGAGGAAAATTCCCCATGGATGGAGCAGGGGAGGGAGGATGTTATTGCTGTAACCACCCAGTCCTGCCTCTCCTTCCTCTGGAGCAGCTGCTGGAGGGCATGGCTGGGATGAACTATTGATCTGGGGAGCCCTGTCCTCTGCCATCTGGCCACCTGGAAAGCAGGAGGGACAATCCCCCCACAGTTCACAAGCCCTGAGAAAATGGAGTGGGAAGTCCAGAGACCTCCAGACTGTCACTCCCCATCTTAATTAGGATTGTCAGCTTGCCTTGCATTTTAGGTGATTAATTCTGCTGCTGCGGAGCTGCATCTGTGGTTGACCCCAGCTCCTGCTGATGGGGCAAGGTATCAGTTTCATGGGCTTCCTTCCACCTCTCTGTTTGTTTGTGCTTGCAGTCAAGACTCACACAACAAGAAGTGTTCGCTGAGAGTTCAGAACAATAATCAACAGCATTATCTCAGCGTCATACCAAGTAGATTTGGGCCAGAAATGGACTCAGCTGCTGCAGACCTGTTAGCAGCATCTCAGATTTCCTGTGCACCAGCAAGTTAGGGGGCAAGCACTTTAGCACTGCCCACAGCTTGTGGTTAATTACTGTTTGTGGAGTTACTGGCTGCAGTTATGCTTGACAAAATGCCCATATAGACAAAAATGAAATGCTGGCTGGTTTGGGATGGGTGCCACCTGGTCCTCCTACCCCTCCTCCCCCACTGGGTGCCAAAAAAACCCCCAGGAACAGAGTTGGTGCAGGGTAGAGCTTTGTGCTGACTGGGAGCAGCTGTGCCGGGGGGGACTCCAATCCCACAGAGCAGTGGAGCTGTCCCAGGCTGTGACCCCAGAACTCCATATGGCATTGCACATGTCCCTGCCTGCACTCCAGGAGAGCTGATGGTGTTGCCAGGGGCAGAAAACACCTGGATCTAACTCCTGGAAGAGATTCAGAGTTGATGTGGCAGGAAATAGGTCTTTTCTAGCCCTGAGTGTTTTCCTCTCTTAGGGGCCATGGTGCAACATCTCCTTTGGAGTGGGTCTGAGTGTTGGGAAGAACACACCAGTGTAGGGAAGGAGCAAAGCCTGAGCTGGTGGGGACTGGAGGTGTGAGACGGGCTGTGCTGGGAGCCTGGGGAGACATGGCTGGAGGGAGAATATGAGCAGTGCTTGAAGTTCAATAGCTGTTTGCTGCCTGTTCTGATAACAAAATCTCTGGGGAACATCAAATAACTTCATCCAGTGCTGAGTTCAAAGTAAACAAAGGGAAAAAAGCAACAAGGAAGAAGGAAGGTGGTAGGAAAAGCAGGAAGAAAGAACAGGCTTGTGGCAGATGTCTGTTGCCTCTCTGTGTTTGTATGAATTCCCATTTCTTCTGGGGCACTGCAGGGTGGTCCTGAGGGTGGGAGACATGATTTTGGACAGACAGACTTCTGTGTATCCATCCCTGAGACCCAGCTCAGCACTGCAACATCAGGACCCCAAGTTCCCAGTCATGACTGGGGAAATCTAAGAAGTTCCAGCAGAGCAATGTGCCAGGAAAAGCTGGAACTGGGTGTAAAGGGGGTGGCCAGCCCCAGTATTTGGCCCCCAGCCCATCTCAGCTAATGGGACAGGTAATGGGTTGAGGGCCATGACCTGGGCTGGGTATCCACTGCCAACCTCTCCCAGGGGTTGTGACCCGAAGGCTGAGAGCGACTAATGAGCAGATTTATGTCTTGTTAATAACAGAACTGAGCAATCAGTGTAATGAAATCCATGCTCTGCATTAACCAGTGGCCAAGGCAGCAGGGGCTGAGCCTTGGCCTCTCCCAGGGTGGGCAGAAGGGGTGATGTCTGGCTGCATTCAGTAACTCCCTCCAGAATTCTGGAAGGAATTCTGAAGTCTGGTTGGATTCAGCCACTGCCTCCAAAAAAAGGGGTCCTGCACAGGCCAGGCAGCACCCAGTGCCCACCTTAGTTTTGGGTTTGCTACTGGCTCAGTCCCAGCCTTTTTTCATCACAGATCAGGAATAAGAAGGCAGGAAGAACATGGAGGTGTGTCTACACCTTCCTTGGCCTCTGATCTGTTATTTCCATTGATATTGGTTGTGTGGAGACCTCACAGCACCTTCCAGTGTCTGGAGGGGCCTACAAGGAAGCCAAAGAGGGACTTCTCGTAAGGAACTGTAATGACGGGACAAGGAATAATGTGTTCAATCTGAAAAAGGAGAAATTCAGGTTGGATATTAGGAAGAAATTCTTCCTTGTGAGGGTCATAAGATCCTGGCACAAGTTGCCCAGAGAAACTGTGGCTGTGATTACTTGATATTAAAAAGACATGCAGGAGAAAGTCACTAAAGTGACTCAGATGTTTCCTACTCGCTGTCACGTGCAACCAGTTTTAAAGTCTCACATTGTGACTCATTCACAGCTAAAATTAGACCATGGTGAGTGCCAGTCACTTGATTTTTGCTTCAGGAGGGTGGAATGACTTAGGCAAAGATCTCATGCTACAGCACAAAGATGCAGCTCCAACAGCTCTCCAATACCAGCCTGGCAATGTGTTACTGGAATATGGCCTTACAATAATAATATCCCCTTACTGAGGATGCCAACTCCATTCCTTGTTGTCCAGCAGGACTTTGGGCTTGAAGAGTGAAACCTAAAATGTGAGAACAAGTGCACATGTTTGGAAAAAAATAAAATTTAAAAATTATTTATCTGCTTAAAAAAACCCCCATCTTATGTATTTTAAAATAGATATTTATTTGTTTTAAATTGGGAAGGAAGCTACAACCAGAACCAGCTAAAGTGCCAGGCACTTCTAAGATTCTGCCATCAATGACCAAAAAACTTCTTCTAAAATAAAAGTGGCTGTGCTTTAACTTTTGTTGGGAAAGCAATTTTGAGGAAGCAGATGAGCTGCTCCCAGGAGCCTCGTTGGCATCTGCCCCATCTCTGGGTTCAGTGCCCACCTGCACAGGGCACAGCCAGCACTTTGTGACATTGCCTCAGTCCTGTCAGCTCTCTCTGGGAAACTGGAGGGAAAACTGGCTGAGAGCTTTGTGTCCAAAACTCTGTAATGGGGTGACAAAGAGGGGAACTCCAGAATATGCTGAGCTGGAAGGAACCCCCAAGGATCATGGAGTCCAACCCTCAGCCCTGCACAGGCCCATCCCCAAGAGTCACCCCCTGTGCCCCAGAGCATCATCCAAACCCTCCTGCAGCTCTG